>PISX010035216.1:0-13169 GCA_004024625.1 Mellivora capensis
CTCCAACACACGTTGTTTCCTGTCTTGCTAATTTTGGCCATTCTAACTGGTGTGAGGTGATATCTCAATGTGGTTTTAATTTGAATCTCCCTGATGGCTAGTGATGATGAACATTTTTTCATGTGTCTGATAGCCATTTGTATGTCTTCATTGGAGAAGTGTCTGTTCATATCTTCTGCCCATTTTTTGATATGATTATTGTTTTGTCTGTGTTGAGTTTGAGAAGTTCTTTATAGATTCTGGATATCAACCTTTTGTCTGTACTGTCATTTGCAAATATCTTCTCCCATTCCGTGGGTTGCCTCTTTGTTTTGTTGACTGTCTCCTTTTTCTAAATTGAAGATGGGGATTAGCCACCTGAGAAAAACACAGGTGGCCTCCAGGAACAGAGTGGCCTCTGACTGACAGTCAGGGGACAGATGGGGGAATGAGTCCTATAATCTCAAAGAACTGCCCTGATTGATTGATTGATTGATTGATTTCTTGAGATTTTACTTATTTATTTAACAGAAAGAGAGAGAGAGAGAGCGAGGAAGTGAGCACAAGCAGCAGAGGAGAGCAGAGAAGTGAGAAACAGGCTTTCCGCTAAGCAGGGAGCCACATGTGGGACTCCATCCTAGAACCTTGGGATCATGACCAGAACCAAAGGCAGATTCAACCAACTGAGCCACAACCACAGACGCCCCTCAAGGAACTGAATTTAGCTAACAACTTGTATGATCTCGAATGTAGATTATTCCCTACATCTTCCAGATGAGAGCCCAGTCCTTCTGATACCTTAAAGCTTGGGCTATGTGAGAACCTGAGCAGAGAATCCAGCCATGCTGTGCCAGACTTCTGACCTACAGAGCTGTGAGATAATAAATGTGTGTTGTTCTAAATAGCTGAATGTACAGTAATTTGTTACACAGCAAGAGAAAACTAACACAATAACTCAAGACGTTATCCAAATTAAAATTCCCATCTTATCAGTTCTTTCTATAAGTGAGTTGCTTAGATAAACACAGTGGATTTTTTTTTTTTTTCCAAAAGAAACTTCAGGTGGGGCATTAGAAATAACATATTCACTAAAGGCAGGTTTCTTGTGCATTCCAGCATTCCCACAGGCAGCTTCATGATCATAAAATATCATATAAAAGTAGTGTTTTTAGTCTCTGTAACTGAAGGCTAGTTCTTAATTGTCAATTTTAATTTTTAACTGCTGTAACCACTTAAAATCTGTGACTTGGTAACTACCTTTTTAAACTTTTGAGTTGTTACCTTAAAGAACACTGAAAATGTTTTGCCTTGAGTATTTTAAATCGTATTTCAATAATGAGTTTGTATGTGTGTTTATGTTTTTACAGCTATCTGAAATATATATGATACATCTTCAAATTCTGTTACTTTAAAGAAGTTTTAAAAAAAACTGAATACCAGGCTATGCTTTAAAAAATGTATATAATAGGAGAACCTGGGTGGCTCAGTTGTTGGGCGTCTGCCTTTGGCTCAGGTCATGACCCCAGGTCCTGGGATCAAGCCCTGCATCAGGCTCCCTGCTCAGTGGGAAGCCTGTTTCTCCCTCTCCCACTCCCACTGCTTGTATTACCTCTCTCCCTGTCTGTCTCTTTCTGTCAAATAAATAAATAAAAGTTCTTTTAAAAAATTAAAAAACGTATATAATGAAGGCTTACAGATATTCCAGGATTCTGATATCCCTTATTGATTTCAAGTTCCAAAGTATTTACATTTAGAATCATTTATATCAATGATTCAATTATGTAACCAATACAAAAGGGCATATAATTATAGTCTATAAAATATAAAGATCATGGTTGCAACAATTGCAGTAAGAACAACAATGTATTGCAAAGCAGCAGTTGCAAGAACAATGCTTCCTCTGACTCAAACACTTTCTGAACCATTCTGAAGAATGTAAAATTATATGTTGAAACTGATACAGTTGACTGTATTAAATTATTCTCCTCTACCTGACACAACTAAAAAAGATGAAGATAATCAGAGAAATCAATGTTATTGTTGCAAAATAAAAAAGAAAATAGTATTTAAAATTTTTTCTTCCAAGTAATCAATTAAGATACAAAATTACTAGATGAAGAATTTGAACAATGAATTGAGAATTAGCTTACCAATACTCCAAATAATTTAGGATGAGAATTATTAGCATGAAATAATCTTCTTCTCACTCAAGAAAAGATTAAGAAATATAAGTTAATATTAATATTAATTTTATTTCATTCTATCAATTTTATTTATATGGAATTTAAACAACTGTTATTTTGATGTTGAATAATTTGTAATTTATACTATTTTGTATATATAATGAATAAATATCTAATTACATGATTTATATATGTATAGAAACTTCTTTGAAATGCATAGTTTTCCTCCTTGTTTATTTCCATCGATTTATTTAAACTTTATGAAATATGAACACTTCTATAAATAGGAGACCGGTATTGATACAAATACTGTCATTTAGTTCTGATTTGTCTCACTATCATTCTTTGAAACCTAAACGAATGTATTCACAAATGAGGCAGGTAACAGCAATAAAGCATATGGGAAACATATGCTCTGTACAAAGATGTTTAAATAATTTGTTAACACTAGGCAAAAGAGACAAAATATATCCTCATGCCAAATTCATCACTCAAACTACAACTTTGTGACTTCCATAACAATTTCCCTTTCCCTTCCATATTTTTAAATTCTTCTAAAAAGTTTCCTTCTCACTATGTTGTACATACTTCTTCCTTTTCATTCCATTATCATTCTTTCTGCCTTTTTGAAAGTTGTTGAATTAAGCTGTGTGTTCTGAATTTCACTGAGATTGATAATAGGCTCCCAGAAAAAAAACCCAAAAACTTCTTTCATCTCGGACATCTATCTGTGATGTCTGCTAGGGTAAAGAATGAGGGAGTGGCAACATGAATACATTTGCTACCTCTTTCTTAAGCTATACATGTGTCAACTAAACCTTAGAGTTGTTGTTCAATTACTTATCTTTATTCAAACTTATCAGATCTCCCATTTTCTAAATACAATTTTGTATAGGCAAATGCATATATGATATTAAGAGTAAGTTCATTTAACACTTTTTTTCTACCAAATTCTACAAAAGATTTGTAGAAAAGTTTGGGCTTTTAAAAATTCTTTAAAAATGGAATGAAGCAGGAAAATACTTAGTAATTTTCCTTTATGTAGTGACTCTGAGTTCCATTTATAATTTCTTTTCAAAAACACTGTTTTGGTTTGAAATATGAAATATATATTTTTTTGCTTTCAACTAATTAAATTATGGTACAAAATGGAAAAGGATAGACACTTTGGTGTGTTTTCTAACTACTGCATGGTAAAACTTGTCATAATAGATATAGAAGGACATAAAACAGAAACCAAACCCAGATTTTGCTAAATATTAGAAGTGACTATATACAGTCCCCAACTAGACTGTAGTATTGCAAAGCACATTGATTTGGGGTAGCTATTCCTTTTTCTTTCCCCCCACATCCCCCAAAATATATAGTCAATGAAGTCAATGACTAGAGTATAGTAAGAATAAATTCATATTGAATTAAAAATGTGTTGTGAGTGGTCTGTCATTAACAAAATGAGAATTTCAAGATTCTTGTGAGAAAACAGCTGGGAGATTATGCTTAGAGATAAGAAGGGAAAATATAGTTGAACAAGGGAAAATAAGTAGACATCAAGTAGAGACAGGCACAGGAAGACAGGCTTTCTCCCTAAAGACTCAATGTCCAGGGGTGCCTGGGTGTCTCAGTGGGTTAAAACCTCTGCCTTCAGCTTGGATCAAGATCCCAGGGTCCTGGGATCAAGCCCCACATCTCTGTTCAGCGGGGAGCCTGCTTCCCTTCCTCTCTCTCTGCCTGCCTCTCTGCCTACTTGTGATCTCTGTCTGTCAAATAAATAAACAAAATCTTAAAAAAAAAAAAAGATTCAATGTCCACGTAACTCGGTCTGGCAACAACTTGATTTAATATTTATTTGAAACAACACCTATCTAATAAACTATTTTAGTATTTCAATATATTATAGTATCCTATCATCATTTTAAATGAAGCCTACTTCAGGTTAGTTTTAAGACTTCTATAATATACGTATTACCCTGAGCGTTGGCATCAAAAGAAGTAAAGAAATACATTAAATCTAAAAATATACACAAAGTTACTGACAATCTGAAAATGCCTTAGAAATATATGTTACATGACAAACTAAATGCAATGTGAAATCTGCAGTTGGAATCTGGATCAAAACAGTGAAACAAAGCACAACAAAAACATGTAAAAATGGCCATTCAAAACACAATTTGAAATCATTGGAAAAACATGACTGTGGACATGAAAACAATCCTACATTAATAATATCTTGAGTCCATTCATTTATGGTTACCTAGGTGAATGTCTCTGATCTTTGAGATAGATGCATAAGAATTTAGGACTGAAATATTAGGATGTCTCAAGTATTTATCTAATGATTCTGCATAAACACAAATGCAGGAATATACAGAAATATAAAGAGAAATAAAGCAAATGGTAAATGTTGCTGGTTGGAAAATCTAAGTTAAATGATGTGGGTATCTATTGTATTAAATACTTCAAAATAAAAAGTTTGGAAAATTAATAAAATGCATAATAAATAAATTTTCTACAAATTGCATTCTAAATAGTTCTCCTGAAATTTTCAAACAATATAATGTTAATAATAAATTGAAAGAAAAAAGTAAAGCACTGTTCAAAACGACTTGGTGGATTAAAGGAAGGGTTGCTCCATGGTCAGACAGCATAAAATGTCAAACACCACTTTCTACCATACAGCTCTTACTTAATTTTTCTTGAGGTTGTATGTGCTGTGATCCTGAATATAAGGTGAGTGATTTTCTACAGTCACATTTATCATTTCTTACCTTGTGTTTTCATACAACTACTAAAATTATTTGGTATGAGTTTCAGATAAAATGAACTAAGCCTCAGCAGAGATCATAATGATAAAAACTTCTATTTAATTAAAAATACACTAATTGAAGCATTATTAAATGTCCTAATTGTAATGAATTCTCATCCATATATTATGCAAATATTTAACAATACTATTTAGTTGATTAGCATTTCTCAAATAACCAAAATAATATATGAAATCAGTAAGCTTTATTTCAATAATTTTATCTAATCAGGCAAATTAAATTATTCAATAGTAATTATACATAAAATTCTCAGTTGATAAATTCAATTTTCTTTTATATAAATTTTCATGCATAAATAGATTTATAAAAATATTTAGCTTTTTGTGTCATTTCCATATTTTCTTGAGTTTAGGCTATAAATTGACTTTATTTACTGATTTTATTTTTCTGTGTCTATTTAAATTTAAGTCTTATTATAATTTTTCTTACTTATTCTTAGTCAAAGTTTCTTACCCCAAATTTGCTCAGATAACTTATTTTTGGGGAACATACATGCATACACACACACACACACACACACAAACAATATCTTTTCTTACTTGGCATGTAAGAGCTGAGAAAAGAAAAGCAGCCCCTGACATCTAGGAACTAATCTGGCACTCACAGCTGAGACTTTGTGTTCTTCTGTTGAACATAAACAATTTAACAAGTCATCAATATCAAACAAGGCCACTCCGTCACCATGATAGGTCATTACAAACACAAAGTACTCTATAATCACATCTGAACACAGACAGAGTCAAAAACAGTGTCCACAACGGAAGAAGATCAGCATCCCCCATCTAGGCTAATATGAATCACTGTTGCTTTTTTAGTAATTACAGATTCAATCCCACTCTAGTTTTTCCTCTTTGTTGATAAGCTTTAAGACAGACAATAAAATAGGTGCAGGGTGCAGGGCCTGCCTAAGATTCTTTACATTTCCTGCATCTTTACATTTCCCCCACAAATCACCTAACACAAGCCCAAATCCTAATAATCAGTGTTTCTGACACTGTTAGCAACATGCCTTGAAGTTCCCTACGGCAGAGCATGCAGTGAGCAATAAAGGAGACTTGTTCAAGCACAGATTATTCCTGGTGTTCAGTAGAAGGGAAATGACAGATGAGTTAGAAGTTCAGACAGTAAACTGTAGAGAGTATTATTTCTATGATATTTTGATTCGATATAGCTAGAGACCGGCTGGAATTTTATGTCCTAACAAGGAAAAAAAAAAAAAGGCCATGTAGAAAGACATAATACAATATATTAAAATATAATATGTGAAGACAATTAGAAAATGTAAGAAATTATAATAATCTGAGATGCAGTTTATCTTAGATTTGATCCCTTACAATAATATCACTAAAAATGTGTCTTATGGGCAAAAAAAAATTCCACTTTTATCATAATGGGTATTTCTGCTTGAGAGGATAAGAACCATATTAAGAAATTTTCATAGGACTCCTTGTTTTCACTTATCTACTTTCAGATTTCAGTGTGAAAATTAATTTGGGAGAAAGCATCAGTTAAAAACTACATGAAAATGTCATTTAAACTCCATATTCAAATGGCGACTAAAGAAAATCTAACAATGGCATTTAATTATCAAAACAAACAAAGCTTCAGGAAACTTCACCTTCAACAATGGGAATGATTTGAAATTTCAATATATTATTGGCATAAAAAACTGCAAGGAATCTTCTGAACTCCTTTAGGTAAGTGTATAGTAATATGAAATATATCCTATATTATAAGCAAGGTGAATATTAAGTTAAAAAATTAAAAATCAGTGGGGCATCTGGGGGGCTCAGTCAGTTAATTGGCTGATTCTTGATTTGACTCAAGTCATGATCCCAGGAACATGAGATCGAGCCCCATGTCAGGCTCCACACTCAGTGTGGAGTGTGCTTGGGAGCCTCTCTCTCCCTCTCTGTCTGCCCCTCCCCCACCAAATAAATAAACAAATCTTTAAAAAAATTAAAAATCAGAAAATAATACTTTTGTCTTCATTGCATATTCAGATGTTAAACAACCAGAAAAAAATCTAACAAGAAAAAATCATTGTCATCTGATTAAATTGGCTTTCAATTCAGTCCAAACAGTAAAATGAACAGTTCTGCATAAAGACAGATCTGTGCTTTAATTGAGGCAAGATATCTACATTTGTGTGTATGTGTGAAAATAAAGGCATCACATTAAGGAATCTGTATCATCTGTAACATTGTAAATATGACTGCATTTCACGTACTGTGAAGTTAAATGGTATGAAATTTAATATCTATTGTTAAAAAGATTTTATTTATCTGTCAGAGAGAGAGCATAAGCAGAGGGGATGGCAAGCAAAGGGAGAAGCAGGCTCCCTGCTGAGGAAAGAGCTCAGTGTGAGACTCAATCCCAGGACCCTGGGATCATGACTTGAGCTAAAGGCAGACACTTAATGACTGAGCCACTCAGGCATCTCTTAATATCTGTTTTTTATGTAACTGTAATAACTGGTACGGGAATAGCCTATTACCTTGGAAAGTATTTCTTCTTTTAGCATCATCATCCAAAATCAGTCTTCTCACCAGAAAATATTTATCCATTTATAAGTTTAATTTTAAGTTGTGAAATCTAATATTTATTTGGAAGTGTATTTTATTAACTAGGGTGGAAATATCTCATTATCCTGGAAAGGACTCTACTTCTTTTAGCATTCTCACCTACTAAGTTTTATCACCAAAAACATTTATCTTCTAAGTAAGTTTAAGTTTGCACTGCATGTAGGAAATAATTCTTTGAATCTGCAAATATTGAGATAACTTTTGTTCGTACTCCAGTACTGAAGTACTAGCAGTACTGAAGATAGGAGTGATTGGTGGATATTTGAACATGTTCCACATTCTAATTCCTTTCACGTGTTCCAATTGGGAAATATTTTACCACCTCCTAAAATTCCTAAATGTTCCTTTAAAAATGAAAAGAAACAAAACCCTTTCCTTCTAATATCCTTTTTCAGAATTTGAGAATATAATTGTTGATAAAAGATTTTTCTGTGATATTTAAAATATTTTCCTCTGTGTTCCTCCATTATTTGTATTAGCAAATAAAATGAAATATAAGGATTTGAACAAATGAAAATGAGAAGGTATAACATCTAAGATTGTTTTATTGAGAAACACCAGCTAAGTCTTTTTTAATGGAAGAATGGGTAATACAAGACTCTAAAAATAAATGTATCAAAAGATGAACCAAATTTAACTTAGAAAATAAATGTCTTAGGGCACCGAATGGCCTAGTCATTTAAGCATCCCACTATTGATTTTGGCTCAGGTCATGATCTCAAGGTTGTAAGATTAAGCCCCACCCTGAGCCCTGAGTCCCCACTCAGGTGCAGGGCCTGCCTAAGATTCTTTCTCTTCCTCTTCCTCTGCCTCTTCTGACCCCGATTCACTCTCCTTCCCTAAAAAAAAAAAAAAAAGAAGAAGAAGGAAAAGAGAAAAGAAAAAAGAAAGGAAAAGGAAAGGAAGGGAAGGAAAGGAAAGGAAAGAAATGTCTTGAGAAAATGTTCAATATAGGAAAAACTCATTTTAGAGAACTTTTTGAATCCCTTGATAAAAAGGAAAAAGACGTGGTCTCATTAAAACAGAAGACAATAGGCTCAGATGGGAGGGGGAAAAAAGACAAAAGAAATGAGACTCAGATGATATTTAAAATTTAGAATTTTTAGATTGGGTTTTTAAAAGAAAGTTAAATTAAGCACAAATGAGATAATAGGTTTACTTTGTTTATTAGTCAAATCAGAGTTTAACAAAAATATTTTATAAGCTGAAGTTGTTGTTAAACTAAACTGAAAATTTTAAAATTATAAATAAAATGTACAAAGCCTTACACCTATAATAGTAATAAAGTGTAATTTATTGCTTACCAGTATCACCTATAGGGTGAAAATTTCTATATCAAATGTTTATAGAAAACATTACATTAAGCATTTAATAAGTTATTAGAAAACTGGTAGAGATAACTTGAATAATGAAACAACTAATGTGTGTATGTGTATGTCTGTGTGTCTGTGAGCATTTCTAATCCCATAAAAAATGCACCTCCTTTTCAAGTATCTGTAGAATAAAATTAATTGAATATTTTTCCATCCCCAAAATACCCTAAAATGTGCCAAACCAGATATTTTAAAAGGAATAATACTAATGAACTAGACTTCAATAATCCAAAGGTAGCAACAATAACTGCTACCTTCCCTTAAGTCACTGAAAATTCTTAAAATAAGTATCACCATATTACTTAAAGAGAGAGTGACAAACTACAAGTGTGTAGGGATGAGTAATATGATATATTTATGCTACTGACATTATATAACTATTGATATCCTACTTCTAAAAATCTTTGCGTATCATTGGACAATGTTATATTATTTGAAGATCCATTTTTTGTATACAACATGATTTCAACTTAAAAAAATTTGTATATTAGACAGCAAAGAATAAAGGTCATATTTTACCATATTAACAGTAGTGATCTTTTGGTGATATTATGAATATACTTAAAAAGCAAAATTCAGATTTTTAAAAAATAGTTTTTAGGGCACCTGGATGGCTCAGTTGGGTAAACAACTGCCTTCCCTGGGGTCATCATCCTAGAATCCTGGGATCAGGTCCTGCATCAGGCTCCCAGCTCAGCAGGGAGTCTGCTTCTATCTCTGACCTTCTACCCTCTCATGCTCTCTCTCTGTCTCTCTGTCTCTCTCCCTCTCAAGTAAATAAATAAAATCTTAAAAAAATAGTTTTTAAATATTCCAGATTAAACTATTACTTTTACATAAAAAGTGTATTTTAAAACAAAACACCATAAGAGATACAAAAACTAATATACGCTTGGAAGAAATAGGATTTGTCAATGGTATACGCACACTAGGCACCCAACCAACCAACAAGGTATGCAAGTGAACCGTAAGGCCAGATGAATTAAAAATAATGCAGTTAGTAATCAGGATCATCCACATTCTCCAGTCATGGCATGAGCTCCCATGATCTTTCTGTCATTAACAATCAAATTGGGACCTTTCTTCTTGTTTGGTATATCTAGTCTTTCCTATCCCTTCTTTCTCTCCATTTTTAGATCCTAACCATTGCAGCTGTCTACCCTGTATGTACTTTACTCATGCTTTCTCTCCTTGCTTAATGGCTCAGCTTCCTAAACTGTTCCATGATTTGTTATCCTTGAAATAAAAGTTAATTAGAATTATAGTACTAGTATTAGTATAGTATTAGCATAAGCCTCTTCTTATGCACAAACTAGGTCAGAAATTAAGTAACAGCCAAAAAAACACAGGCGCCAAAACTTCAGTCCAGCACTTTTAAAGTGAGAGAAAAACAAAGTAACTGTGTGTAACCACCCTTTGTCAACCTGCCAAATTTTAAGAAATATTGAGAGTATATTTATTTTTCAAAGAACTCTGACATTTGTAGTTTGTGGACTGCTTAATTTAAATTACAAAGTCACATGGTACATTCATCTCAGATTTTTAAATTAATTTTTTAAGTTTTAATTCCAGTATAGTTAACACACACTGTTAATATTAGTTTCAAGTGTACAATTTAGTGATTCAACAATTCTATACAGTATTCAGTGCTCATCATAACTGTGCTGTTTTAGGTTTGTGACAACATTTTGCAAAATACTACAGTGACTTCAGGGTCACTCTGGGAAACATTTGCCCT
The DNA here is from genome assembly GCA_004024625.1 of Mellivora capensis. NCBI lineage: Eukaryota > Metazoa > Chordata > Mammalia > Carnivora > Mustelidae > Mellivora > Mellivora capensis. The sequence goes on from PISX010035216.1 coordinate 10,681, forward strand.
AAACAAGGATGTTCATTTGAGAAATACCTTAGAAATGGAGAAGAATATGATTTCTCAGGCCCAATGGGCAACATATTTTTAGTGATATGTAGACATTTCCAAATGGAATTCTGATTAAAAAATTTCATATACTGAAATGCAAATTGACTATCTTAAACAACACGGAACTAATTTCTCAAATAAATCCTCTTTTTCCTTCATTTTCAATTGCTTCTGCCCCCATTGTTCTTCTGATGTCTCTCCTCCCACAGCTCCAGCACTCCCTCCTGTTCCCTAGTCTATACCCCTATATTTTCCTAATGATGCTCCTAAGACCCCAAGATTATAGTTGTTTCTAAAGATCTATCCCTTTCATGCTCCAGGAAGTCAGGCAACTGTAGAATTTAAACTTTGGACCTAAAGTGGATTAAGAACTACAATTAAGAATTTCCCCAAACCGAGACAAGAACAGCAAGTACTAGAAGAATATGTATTTCAGGGGCGCCTGGGTGGCTCAGTGGGTTAAAGCCTCTGCCTTAGGCTCAGGTCATGATCCCAGGGTCCCAGGATCAAGCCCCGCATCGGGCTCTTAGCTCAGCAGGGAGACTGCTTCCTCCCCTCTCTCTCTCTGCCTTTCTGCCTACTTGTGATGGTCTGTCAAATAAATAAATAAAATCTTAAAAAAAAAAGAAGATGAATATGTACTTCATTTGGATGCATACAACCCTGAGTCACGTGACCTGTATCAAATTATGAATATTATATATTCATAATTATATATAATTATGTATATACATAATTATATATAATTATGTATATATGTATATGAATAATATATACACAGCTAGTAGTCTCAAATGGTATATGCTGTATTGCATAAGTTAATTGGCTGACACTCTACCTGTCTTTCTATGGTTAAAGATGCACTGAGTCATAGTCTATTGTCTGGATCTACCATAGTTTATCCATCCACCTACTGAAGGAAATCTTGGTTCCTTCCAACTTTTGGCCCTTATAAATAAAGTCGTTATAAAGGTTTTTGTGTGGATATAAGTTTTCAACTTTTCTGTGTAAGTACCAAGGAGAGAGCTGAGTCACAGAGTATGTATAGTTTTGTAAGAAGTCACCAACTGTCTTTCAAAGTGCCTGAGCCATTTTACATTCCTACCATCAATGAATGAGAGTTTCTGTTGTTCTACATATTCATCAGCATTTGGTGTTGTTCTAGATTTGGTCCACTCTGATAAGTATGTAGCAGTAGCTCACTGTTGTTTGAATTTGCGTTTCTCTGATGATTTATGGTGGGAAGCATATTTTTATATGCCTTTTTGCCATCTGTATATCTTCTTTGATATGGTGTTGGTTAATGTGTTTGATCCATTTTTTTTAAGATTTTTATTTACTTATTTGACAGAGAGAGAGAGCACAAGTAATCACAGCAGCAGGCAAAGGGAGAGAGAGAACCAGGCTCTCAGCTGACCAGGGAGCCCAATGCAGGGCTTAATCCCAGGATCCTGGAATCATGACCTGAGCCGAAGGCAGCCACTTAACCAACTGAGCCACCCAGGCACCCCTTGGCCCCCTTTCTTTAATTGAAATCTTTGCTTTCTTATTGACGAGTCCCTTTTTTCACTGGAGAATTTTCCCACTCCCTTGCCTGCCTTTGAGACTGTCATTAAAAAGTAATTATTAGCTGAACCAATAGCTACAGCAAAAGTTGAAGAAATAAGTTTTATTTGTTATTTTTTTAGGTAGACTTTGTTTATAAGCAAACTGGTTTTGTATTATGGGAGTAAACTGTATACATTTAAATGTTGAGGAAATTTGTATATATAAATATTTAATTTACATTTTATTTTATAAACTACTAAACAAGAACACCTACTTGTTTAAATCTCTAATCAAGCAAGGTGATTTCAATCACCATTGTATTGATTCACACCCTGAGGAAACATGAAAGAACAAGGTAGAAAAAGCTAGAAAGAAGGTTAAAAGATACATCTACACTAAACAAAAGCAAGAGGAAAAGTGCTTAGAAAGATATTGGCGAGCCTGCTGTTTAACAAAGGAATTCAAAGGAACCTCTTTCATATATAATTTTAACTGCCTAGGAATTAACCAATCAAGAATTTCATTAAAATACCACATCCTCAAACTCCTATGAATGAAATAATCAAAATGCTTAATATGTTGTATTAAACACAATCATTGTTTGTAATGTTCCCTAGCTGGTATACCCCTTAATGTAGCATAATGTTGTTTTTTGTTGTTTGGTTTTTTTTTTAATTTTTATTTTTTTTTTATAAACAATTTTTTATCCCCAAGGGTACATGTCTGTGAATCGCCAGGTTTACACACTTCACAGCACTAACCATAGCACATACCCTCCCCAATGTCCATTACCCCACCCACCTTTCCCGACCCCCTCCCCCCAGCAACCCTCAGTTTGTTTTGTGAGATTAAGAGTCACTTATGGTTTGTCTCCCTCCCAATCCCATCTTGTTTCTTTT
>PISX010035217.1:0-13165 GCA_004024625.1 Mellivora capensis
AGCTCCACCCCCCCCCCCCACCCCCCCCAAGCCGGGCCAGAGTGACAGCCGAAAAATTGCACTTTGTACTACTTCTGTTTGAACTCTTTCCATGTTGTCCTGTTTACAAGTTAACCTAAGTTGGGGTATCTGTCACGGGTCTTCCTGTTTTTGTATTTAAATGAAAAACAGCGGCCAGCCGCCTCCAGTAGTCCCGCCGCCATAGGTCAGTCTCCTTGTGTACAGCGTAGGCCCTATGGCGCGCCCCTCAGCCAATTCTCAACTCACCGCTGTGGACCTGCCAATCCGCTTTAACAACTCCGCTTTCAAACAAAACCAAACAAAACTTAAAAAAAAAAAAAAAAAAAAAGTGTGTGTGATCCAGCTTTTCTCTCGTCATCCTATGTGCATGCAGTAAGATCGGTTGGATATTAAACCATCAATAAAGTTTCACAAGATTTGAAAACAAGGTTTCTGGAGCTTCGCTATCTAAGACAGATACTTGGGGATCTGGAGAGGAGCCAAGGGGCTGGGGGGGTGGGAGGGGGACTGCTTTGCAGCGAGAAGCAAGCATGTCAGATGTTCTTTTCTGCAGACTGATGTGGGTGGGGGAGCGAGGGGCTGGAGCGGGGGTTTTTAGGCCATTCTCATTCCCCCGCCTAGAGGACAGTGCTAGGACCGTGGGTGCCGGGCAGATGGGTTTCTAATTCCATGAAAACGCTCCGGCACCGTGCCCCCCGGAGGGCAGAGAGGTCAAAGGGATTGGGGGGGGGGGGTGCTTGGGAGAACCAAAAACTCTCTCCCGATGGCCTCCAAGGTCAAAAATCCGGAATTTGCATTGTATTTGGAATCACAGACATAGAATTCTTACTGTGTGGGTTCAAGTAAAATTAATTTGCAGTTTTGATTTTCATCAATGAGCTGTACTTTCCCCCATGACTGTATGTAGTTTTAATAAAATCATTTAGAGCACGTGAGTGCCCCCATGATGTTCCAAAACCTTTCGTCTGGGCGCTCCGCCAAGATGCCGATAAGTCATCTTAAAATGTGTGTCAGAGATGTAAGCGAACACTTTGGATTTTTTTAAACAGTATTTATTTGGAATGTTTTCATTTATCTAAGTAACTATTGCTATTATGAATTATGGAAAAAAAAGATTAATATCATGTGTGGCATATAGTGACTTCTTAACACACACATCACGCAATCTGCAAACCCAGAAAATGTGTATCTGTCTTTAGAAATTAGTGTTTATACCACTTACAGTGGTTTGTGAATAAAGAAAAACTGGTTTGTAATATCAAAAAATAAAAGCTTAGTCTGAAAAGGTACCTGCGAGTCGGTCTTCTGAGTCCTTTTGCTTCCGTGCGTTTCCTGGGGCGGTAGAGTCCACCAGCACGTGTGTGGCTGCGGCCGGGCCCGCTGGGGGTCCGGGGTGGTGGGCGCTGCCCGGGTGACCGGGGGAACGGGAGGCCGCTCATGCCCGCCCCCCCTCCGGGGCAACCCAGCCGCCCCCCGCAGGAGCACGGGCCCGCCGGGCTCAGCGGGCACTCCCTGCACAGTGGTCTTTCCCAATGAGTCTGGGGAAGGAACCAGAGACGTTTGAGAAAGAAACAGAACTCAGGCGACCGATTCCCCAGCAAGGGATTGTGGCCAAAACAGCCACAGAAACTGTGCATTTCAAACAAAACATAGGAGCAAGTCATTAATGCAGCTTTGGGGGGCGGGAGGCACGGGGGAAGAAGATAAACACGAGCGCGAGGGCTACAGTGTGCACTTCCCAAGGGCTTACTATGACCCAAGGGTCCTGCCCAGCCCCCGGTGTGCCTCCTTTCATTGAATTATTCAATGTTGCCATGAGGGCTGAATCTCGGCCCCATTTAGAAACCGAAATACCATCGCCATCCTACCTCATTTAATTATCGTGCTATCCCGGCGCGTTGGCAACACAGAGAGAGACCAAACAAAACGGGTTTGAAGCCTGATCCCGTCACTTGTGAGCCAGAGCCCAGGGCAAAGCTGAACCAAAGCCCTGGGCCCCAGCCTCCTGTCCCGTAATTCAGGATCGCGGTGACAGCCGCCTCTTCTCACTGGCGTGCACGATAAATGAGAGAGTAAGTGACAGAACTGTGAGGTCCTATGACGTGAAGTCACACATCGAGCGAGCGGCGAGTTCGACCTTCCAGAAGGTGCACCCGGACCGAAGCGGGTACGTATGCTCTCCCGGCCCACGGAGGGCTGGTAGCTTTCAACTGTAGAGACCAGAAACCTTACCCTCAGGGCCAAAGGCTGATTTCCGTTCCCAGTCCTCCCTCCACGACGCAGGCGGACGCGCTCCATGTCGAGGATACCCAGGGGCCCCTTTTCTGTAAACTCCCCATGCACGGGTCTGCGCACAGTCCACACCCACGGCTAATGCCCCACCGAAGTTCCGGGAAGGTAGGGAAGGTACTTTTATGAAAGTAGACAAGATGGACTGACAGGACATGTGATTTGCCCAAAGTCACGTCTAGCGACTACTGGAAGAAGGACCCACGTGGAGACCTGCACACGCTGAAGCCTGAGCCCTCTCCCCAGAATTCTGCTCCGTTACCGACGGTGTGGGGAGGGGGGTGGGGGTGGGGGTCCGGCCTAGGCTTCCGGGTCTCTCCCCACAGCATACGGAAGGCTGTATTAATTTTTAAAAATTAATTAACTGGTTTTATCCTGGCACGCGGCAAGGAGGGTGACCATTGTCTCCTAAAACGCTGATTCGTATCAGAGTCCCTGCGCTGTCCAAATCCAGGGGTGTAAGTCTGGATGAAAGCAGTGGGGTACGCCAGGATCTCCCAAACCAGGCTCCTCTCCAAAATGAAGAGACGCCTGTACATTTTGCGTAAAAGGTCAAGATGCAAACGCTCGGCAACTGCCCCCTCCCCCCACCGTGTGCCTGCAGGAGGACCCGAGGGGCCCACCAGAGCCCAAAGCCGGTGACACATGAGTGTGTGTCGATACACAGAGGCTGCCATTAAGCTTTGTGCAGACAACGCCCGGGAGGCAGTCACAGCCCGACCCCAACTGCAGTTTCTTCTCTTAAAACAGTACTCGAATTACACAGTTAGATGCCCTCCATGTTAAAAATAAATTTTTTTTAAAGCAATCGTAGATACGATTCAATGAACTCAGAACCGCTGTCTCCATCCCCGGGGCTCACTCAACAGCCTGACAAGCTGGGTTGCTTCTGACGGCATCGCAAGGCGGTCCCTTGCACACACACGTTCCTGTGCTCGTACCCATGCCCTCACAGACACACCTGAGGAGCTTATGGAGAAAGCGCATCCCCGGGCCCCGTCTGCTGTTAGCGCTCCTGAGCTGGGCCCACTCTCGTCCGGGGAAGGAGTCGGCTTTCCGTCACCTTCCTGGCGGCCCTCCTGTTGGATTCACCCTGCAGATCTGACCCTATTCATGTCGGGAGAGCCAATCGATGGGCACGTGTGTGCATGCATTGTGTGTGCATGTGTGTGCGCGTGTGTGCGCGCATTGTGCACACACACACAAGCATGTACCGACACGTACCATGTACCGATGCATGGTCCCAACCTTTCTCTGTGATGAATTTTTCACCAGTGAAGTCAAGAATTAGGACTAAAAATAATACCCTCACGAGGAAAGACGTAAAACAGTCACTTCTGTTGGAAAACTCGAGAGGACTGGGGGTTTGTGTGTGTGCACACAGGCGTGCACAACTCTGTATCATATACTTGGGAGACAGGTATGTAAATTCCACCTGGTGCTTTTCAGACAGGAAGGACAGGAATTTCTCCGTGGGCAGTTGCTCGGGATTCAGTGCGATGTGGGCCACTGGACCATGGGCCAAGTCCATCTCGCGTCCCAAAGCAGAGCCCTTTAATGCTGGGGAGCACCAGGGCTCAAAGCTGCTGTTATCTGCAGCCCTGAGGGATGCCGGTGTGGACAGGGCGGGAGCAGCTGCCCCGCGGACATTTCTGGGAGCCCCTCACGAGAACACGGTCTCCCCCGTGCGCTGTGTCCTACTCACCTGGAATGGCGGGCGGGGGACACCAAGGGTGCGACCCTGCCTCGGGGTCTGGGTCACCACGGCTGCCTGGCCCATGGACACCCGGCCTGGAGAAGAGAATTTACCCGTTGTCTCAGAGGGGAAATGTTTTTTCGGTGGCCCGTCATTAAAAACATCAAGGATTTTTTAAAACTAACGGTGCCCTCCCCTAAAGGAGTCGGGACTGGAGCCAACAACGAGACTCGCTGACATCGTGGAGCCAGAGGCTGGCGCTCTACAAAGGCCTGCCTCTACGGCTTATACGCACAGAACCGGCTCCCCACAGACGTAGCCACGAGAGGCGTTTAGACAGTGCCTCAGCCTCTCTGTGCCTCGGTCACCTCATCTAGAACACACGGGGGGCGAGGGTAGCCGCCTTGACATGTCCTCCCGAGAGCGAGCTGTGTTTCAAACGTGCAAAGCGCACCACCTGGCATAGAGCCTTTTTCCTAATAATGAATCATTTCCGTCGCTGCCTCTCTAATTCCTACGTGCATCTATAGTTCATAGACCCAAATAACATAGAGGTACCCTATCTGTGTGTCACCTAACATGATTACACATGCAGGTCCACACAGTGGTGCGTGTAGACGCCTGTGTGCACATGTGCACACGCACACATCTAAACGCACACATCTAAATGTGCACATACGGGCACAAATGCTGTTTAATATACGTCCATCCTTATGCATTCTCGGCAACCACATATGCATTAGTGGACCGTGAACACATACGCTAACTCTTGCAAAGGGCTTAGGCAGTGAATGGGGAAGGGACCCGCAGACGGGGCCTTGCCGCTGCTCCTCCTGTTGGCTTTACTGTCTCAATCCTCACAGACCAGCCAAGCAGTTCCCTCCATCACCTGGTCCACCCACAGGGAAGCAGACGCAGAAGCAGGAGGAGAGACTCTCGGGTACCCGGCTCTGGGTGGCGGCGCTGAGCTGTGGGCATCAGCCGCCCGGCTCCAGAGTCCTTACCGCGCCCCAGCTAGGCCACTCTCCACGCCGGGTGGCGGCGCAGCTCGGTCACTTGCCCCACCACGAAGTTTCCCCAGTGCCGCAGCTGAGAGCCACACCCAGTGTTCTTTCCTTCCCCGCATGCGGCCCTCTGGGCCCGGATTCCACCGGGCCCGGTGCGACACCACCAGGAGGGCCCGAGTGGACCTCGGACCCTTCCCCGTGGAACGGAGCCCCTGCCTGCCATGTCCACGTCCAAACTCTCCGACAGAAGCAGGCAGACGGCCCGTGGTGTGAACGAGGCAGCGCGGTCCGGGAGAGCAGGACGGTTCCCGGGCCGCGGGCTGCAGGTGGAAATTGGAGAGCAGAGACCCGGGAAGCAGGGCGGTGGGGGCGCCGCGGGCAGGGGGCGGCTGGGGGAGCACGCGATGCAAACTGGCAGCCGGCAGCGTGGAGCCTTCAGAAAAGAAAGTCGAAAAACCTGCCTGGAAGCAGACAGCAGGAACTGCCGGCGAGCAAACACGGGTCTCGCGAAACCCTCGCGCTCACATCCTGAGAGTCAACGTCTCCGCAGCCCCCCCCCAGGAAGCTGTCTGGAGCGGAAGGCAGGCGGGAGGCCTTTTGCCTCCCCTGAACACTCCCGGGCGGGGCTGGAATTCTTGAGTGTAAGAAGGATTTTCCAGGCCCGCGGACTGCTGGGCGGCGAGACAGGGCTGGCAGCATGAAGGCCTTGCTGCTGCTTTTTCCTTTTCTCTTTTCCTAAGCTGCGTGACTCGATGATGCATTGTTCTTTCCACGATCCCCCCTTCTCGCACGGGCAAGCCCCGCTCTTCCCCTCGCGCCCCACAGCGAGTGCGCGTGGGCTGCGTGCGGGGCCCTGGCTCGGCTCGGTGAGAACTGCAGGCAAGAGGGGACCACGCCGCCACCAAACGTTCCACGGCGGCGGCGACATTCCCGTGCAGAAAGCCCCAACCGGTGGCATCCTGCCCGGCGGAGGAAAAACAGAAAACCCGCCTTTCCTTGTGTCAATCACTTTTTGCCATCGCTTGGAAGCGAAACCGAACGAGTCCTCTCTGTGGAGGGGGACCCGTCGGTGACGGTCACGCTCACGAAGCCATTCAAGACGCAGAGACGCAGGATCAGGAGTGGAAGAGCGGCCACGTGCCGTGGTCAGAGAACTTGTGTCCTTTTTTTAAAGAAGTTTCTAGATAAACCTGGGCTGGGGTCCTGTCTCTGGGATCTTCCATCTTCCTCCCACCTGTACCAACTCGGAGGCAACTGAGCCTCCCGGGGGGGCTCGGTCTGCAGGTGGGAGACGGGTGTGGGCGGGCTGCAGGGAGACGCGAGTGAGGCTGCCTCGCACCAACTAGACTGGAGCTCGGAAAGTCACTCACCTCCCGTCTGGGGACCGAATTCAAACCCTGTGTTAAAAAGTGAGACATCTGATTTTGCTTTTTTGTTTTTTGGTGGGGGAGAGAAAGGAGTTCCAAAGAGGTTCAATTACGAAAGCCAGAGAATGCTCTCCTCCGGGAACTGTTCTTGAAAATCTTCCTGGTGGTTCGGAGCCTACGTGCACTCCACTGCGGTCGCCGGGACACAGCCCGGGGATCTCGGCAGACCCACAGGCACGTATCCCCGATGTACAGGGGATCCCGAGAACGCAGCGCCAGCCCGGCCCGCGTGTGAGTCTCCGCGGGGTCAGGCACTTAACCGCCGTATGCGCCCCCTGCCTTGTTAGTCCAGCAGTGGAGAAACACTATTACCTCGAAGGGCACCAGTGACAAAGTCATCAGGAAATATCCCTCAATGGCTCTGAACAGAGAAGATGTGAAGTATTACCCCTCTTCTCTCCTTGCCCCTTCATGAGCCTCGAGATGTTCTTCATTCAGAAATTTCTCTTACTTGGGCGCCTGGGCGGCTCCGTCGGTTAAGCATCTGCCTTCGGCTCAGGTCATGATCCCGGAGTCCCGGGATCCAGGCCTGCTTCGGGTCTGCTTCTCCCTGTGCTCCTCCCCCAATCTCATGCTTTCTCTCTCTCAAATAAATAAATAAAATTAAAAAAAAAAAAAGAAATTTCTGTTACTTCCTGGTTCAAAAGAAAACGAAATACTCAATGACAAACCCACCAGCTACTCTAGGTACCCAGACCCGCCCTTGCCCCGCCCCCCCACACACAGGTAGAGGTGAGACAGATCAAGCTAGACCGCAGGGATGCCTCCTGTCTTAGAACAGAGACAAGATTCCAAGCCAACCAGAACTGAGACAAGATGGACAGAAATGTTTGCTCAACTCCAAAATGCCAGTAACTCTCTGGGTCCCCTGCCACCAGTTGCCTCTCTGCCAGCAGAAGTGCGCTGTGTCCACCCTGTCCGTGTGGCGCCGTGCTGGGACCAGACGGGGTTGGGGGGGGGGGGAATGGCATCAGGAAAGGCACTTTGCAGCAACAGCCTTCAGCTCTGTCCTAAGAGGTTACCTCTCATTGCACAGACTCTGCAACAGGCTACGGCCGTTCTCCTTCGTACCCCAGCCCAACCTCTCACCCCCTGACGTCAGGACCACGAATGTCAGAACCACCTTTCCCACATCTTCTACCAGGACGCTGTGACTGAGCCCGAGCTGTAGGCAGGGAGTCACCGCCTGGAAGGGTCGGGATGAAATCTGGGTCTCTGGGACTCGACTCTTGGGCCTGCAGAGGTGGTTATAAGGTAGAGATGAATCTGCAACCTTTGACAATGGGGAGATCGCACGGAATGCTTCCCTTGAGAAGCTGGAAGGTGCGGAGGCCCTAGGATCATGTGCTTTCCTGGTAATCACACCGGCAGAGGGGAAGAAGCTGCCCTCTAAGAGGACAGTAGCTGACATATGCAATAAGGGCTTGCTATCCAAGCTAGATAAAGAACTTACACAACTGGACATGCGCACACACAAAACGATCCCATTAAAAGACGGCAGAGGACCCAAACAGACAGTTTTCAAAAGCAGGCATGCAGGTGGCCAAAAGATGCATGAGAAGATGCTCTCTCTTCTCCCTTCCGTCCACATCACTCATCTTCAGGGAAATGCAAATCAGCACCACCATGAGGGGTCACCTCACGCCTGTCACATGGTGACCATCAGCAGCACGAGAAACGCGTGTTGGTGAGGACGTGGGGGAAAAGGAACGCTCGTGCACTGTTGGTGGGAATGCAGACTGTGCAGCCACTCTGGAGGACGGTATGGCGGTTCCTACGCATGTTGGTGAGGACGTGGGGGAAAGGAACGCTCGTGCACTGTTGGTGGGAATGCAGACTGTGCAGCCACTCTGGAGGACGGTATGGCGGTTCCTCAAAAAATTAAAAATAGAGCTACCCTATGAGCCAGCAATTCCCATACCCGAAGAATCCAAAAACATTTATTAGAAAAGAATATGTGCATCCCTATGTTGATGGCAGCGCTATTTACAGAAGCCGAGACATGGAAGGAGCCCTGGGTCCCTCCACAGGGCCACACACACCCAGCCGTAAAGAAGGGGCTCTTGCCACGTGCAACAGGGATGGATCGAAGTAAAATAAATCAGAGAAAGACAAATAAGGCATATGATTTCACCCATATGTGGAATCTGAGAAACAAAACAAATGAACAAAGAAAAAAAGAGACAAACGGAAGAACAGACTCTTATGTACAGAGAACAAACTGGTGGTTGCCGGAAGGGAGGGGAGGGGAGGGGAGGGGAGAAGAGGAGCGGGGAAAGGAGGGGAGGGCACACTTAAGGATGAGCATGGAGAAATGTACAGAATTGTGGAATCATTATGTTGCTCACCTGAAAGTCACTCTATATGTCCTTTATACTTCAATAAACATCAAATAAAATATCTTTATGGCAAAAAAAACCCAAAACAAACACCAACAAAAAAAAACCCAGCAGCCTCTAGTTTTCCTAAAGCCCTGCCTTCTTACTGCCAGCCAGCCAAAAACTCAGCTGGGCTTTGGGTTGGGAACTCAGGTCTAGGCAGGTTTACCGGATGGCGGTAGGCGAATCCCACTGACTGGGAGAGCTAAGGGCCAAAGAAAGTCATTTTGCAGATGGGTGGTCTGTAAACGACCCTACCTAGAAAGTGCAAGGGAAAGACAGAGAAAGAGGAAGGAAGGGGAAAAAGAGAGCAAGCAAGTGAGGCTGAAATGTTCTTCTCACCGATTCGCTAATATTACAGGTGCAAGTGTGTTACAAATCCGTGACTCGCTTCTCGTCTCATGATCTGTACCGGTGCTGATCGCATTTAAATTTTCAACCCAAGTTTTATTTTTACCCCTTAGCCTTGCTTTCTCTGGCATAGACTCCCTCGTGACTTACACTCACTCGGCCCCCTAGAAATACAACGCACAGGGTTAAGACGGAACTTTAAACTGTCTAGCAACCGCGTCAAAAAAATAAAAAGAAATAGATGAAATTAATTCTAATAGTGGATTTTACGTAACTGAGTATATAAACACGTTCTCCTTCGCATGCGTTCCAGATGAAAATACGCTAAGGAGATGCGGTGCACCGTCTTCGTCCTCCCCAGGCTTCCGAACCTGTTGTGAATTTCACACTCACAGCACATCCCAGTGTAGACCAGCCGCACGCACAGTTCCCACCACCAACGAACCTTCCTGACCACCTTCTCTCTCAATCTCACGGGGAGGTGAGGCCCTGGGAATGAGACCCCAGTAGGTCCATCTGCTTCCGTGCGGGACGCCGAGACCTCACCAGCTTTGCCCCGGCGATCGCGAGGCTGAGTCTGGGTGAGGCCTCCCAGCACTTCTCCGAAGGGCCAACACCGGCTCACCTCCCCCGACCGCAGTCTCGCAGGAAGCCAGCCCTTTAATCACCACACTCCTGTGTGTTGCCACCGACGCCCGGGCTCCTGAGCAAGAGCCCAACATGTACTAAAAGTTTGTCTTCGGGGAACTGCGCTGGCCCGGTAAGCAAACGCTAAGACCCAAGGGAGGCGGACCACAGACCGGGAGGGCATCTCAGAGGATGACTTGGGAGCAGCAGCTCGGCAGAGGCCCTCCCCGGCGTGCCCCACTCCCACCAGCACCCCGAAAGGGAGGAGCCCCCACCTCTCTGCTCTTTTACTAATCCTTCACTCACGCAACAGCCCCGGGATGCCCCAGACAGTGCTGAGCCCCGGAGATGCCAAAGTTAAGATTTGCAGCGTGGTTGGAGTCCATCCCGACCTCGAGTCGGAATTCCTATCGCTGTGACAGGAGCCACTGCCTCTGTAGAAGCTTAAACCACAGGCTAATTACCTTGCAATCTTCCTAAGTCAGAGATCTACATAGGAGGGAGGTGGGTCCTCTGCTCGGGGTCTGCCCAGCTGAGATCTAGGCGTCAGGGCTGTCTTCTGAGCCTTGAGGCTGTGAGCAGGGTTTAGCGCCTTGTGAGGTCGGAACTAAGGTGCCCCTGCTCTTGCTAGCTGTGGATCAGTGACAACCCTCAGGCTGTAAAAGCCACTTGCGGTTCCTTTCCATGTGATCCCGAACCACGCGGATGGTTTGCCCTCTCCTAGGTGAGCAGAAGTGCACCTCCTGAACTACTTCACTTCCTTTCAAAGATTCCTCTGATTAGACCAGGCCCACCCAGGATCATCTCTCTTTGGATTAACTCAAAGTCTAATTGTTTAGAAGTTTATTCAGGGAAGTGATGTCATAGCCACAGGTTCCTTCCACTCTCCATGGGAGGAGATTATCCAGAACATATTCACCAGGGGGTGAGTTTCTTGGGGTCCACCCTTCCACCACATCTTGTAAATACACTAATTTATATCAACAACATAAAAAGCATCACCTTTGTGCAAATAACCATTTTATCAACAATTCCGATTTCTTAGGGTATCTCTATCTTTTGGATAAGAAAATCTGGACTCGGAGAAATGAGAGAAGATTGTAGCACCACTAGAAGGTGGTGGACCCACACTGGAAGCTTGGTCTCCTTCTAACAGGCAGAGCCCCTCATGCCACATTGAATGTAACTGGTATTGTGCTTCCAGAATTTTCCTAATGGGCTCCCTGCACTTTGGAGACACAATAAATATTAGCTCCCAGATTAGTGACCTATTGGAACACAACAAATTACCCCAAAATGCAGCAGCTCAAAAAAAAAAAAAAAGTTACATCTCACAGTTTTGTGGGCCAAGCATCCAATAAGCCATTCCAGCAAGATGGAAACCTCAATATTTTATAACCTAGTGTCAGAACAGACGCCCCACCGCTTCTGACACATTCTAGTCTTACAAGGAAGTCTGGCCCACGCTCAAGTACAGGGGATAACAGCAGAACCCCTAAACCCAAGAAGGCCAGAGTCATGGCTTGGGGGGTGGGTATTTCCAGCTGCCTACCCTAGGCCCTAATAGCTGTATGATCGTCAACATTTTAAGGATCCCCAGGGATTCTACCTTCCCTTTTTCCTCAACAAATGAAGCCATTTCAGTATAAAACCATGCTGGACATATAAACAAAATTGAGAGAGGTCACTGAGGAAGCCCTCCCATCTCCAAGCGCGATGGCAGAGAACCGGCAAACGTGCTTCCAGTTTCACGAACTCCACCTCTGGGGCTGAGCTCCGGCGGTCAGAGCGAGCTCAGCGGCTACAACGACCACGATCCTCGGCCGACCTGCACAGGCCAGGGGCAGGATAAGCGCCCCCCCTCCCCCTTCTAACCTCCTCCTGGGTGGGAACGAGTACCCCAGGGTAGACGGGGAACATTCTGACGGATGTACAATGACCTCTACTGGAGTCAGTGAATGCCTCAGTTAGTACTTTTATGATCCAATTTTTGTTTTCACGATCTCCATATAGTCCCCAAAGTTCTCTCCAACCCCTCTCAAGAATGGCCTGCAGGAAATTTTCCCATTTTTTTTTTTAAGATTTTATTTGACAGAGAGAGTTGACAGAGCACAAGCGGGGCGGGGGTGGGGGGTGGGCAGCAGGCTCCCCGCTGAGCAGAGAGCCCAATGCGGGGCTCGATCCCAGGACCCCAGGACCCCAGGATCACGACCTGAGCTGAAGGCAGAGGCTTAACAGACTGAACCACTTAGGGGCCACAATTTTTCCCATTTCTAAAGAGTTTTTGTTGTGCTTTGATAAGGCTTTTTCCCTGTGACATCCGGGAACAGGAGTCGGCTCTCAACCTGGCCTCATGAGCCCACACTCCTGGCTTCCCCGACCTGTGGTCCCGGCGGCCCCCATCTTCCGTCTCCTCCTCACAATCATCTGGACGACATCCCGCTGACCCATGTCCTTTCCCCTCACTTAATTCTACCGCTGCTAAAAACTAACTGTAGACTTTCTACTGCTCAAAGGAAAATTCCCTTTCTGATCAATACGGCCCACTCAATGCCTTACCCAGAAGACTCTTACCACAGCAAAGATGAAAGAGAGCTTAAGGCACTTTTTTCCCCCTCAGTATGTGGTCCATGGACTGTTTGCATCAGAATCACCTGGAAGGTCTGTTAACAAGGCAGATCTCTGAGTCCCTCTACCCATCTCTGGGATTCTGGCTAGTGTCAAGCGTGGGTGATTTCCGTGGGGCCCTCACTTAGGGAGCTACTACCTCAGATCTCATCAACTCAAGAGGCTCCCGGGCGCAGAAGCACATCAGAGTCACACGGGATGCTCTGCAAACTCTCCACGCCCGCACTCGATCCCTGGCGGGCTCTGAGCTCACTGATCTAGGTGGGACCCTGGCGCGACACTCATGCTCTTCTCAGGGACAAGCGAGGAAGCTGAAGCTCCAGAAAGTGAAACAAATCGCCCAGCACTTGGCTGAAGACTCCAGGACTCCAATCCAGGTGTAACAGATTCCAAAGTCTGCGTTCCTTTTAGCGCCCAAGGGGCCCAGTCTGATGGAAGAAAGGTACTTCCTCATCTCCAAGAGAACCCAAAAGTTGGGGAAGCTAGCTAACAAACAAGGTGGAGAACGGTCGATCTTTTATGCCGCATTCGGACGACTTCATGGAAGGGCTTTCCATATAAGGTTAAATGAGCACAGATTCTTTCTGTGGGGACTAGCGGAGGAGGTTACGCTGAGTGAAGTAAGTCAAGCAGAGAAAGTCAATTATGTGGTTTCACTTACTTGTGGAGCATAAGGAATAACACGGAGGACGTTAGGAGAAGGAAAGGAAAAGTGAGTTGGGGGAATCGGAGGGGGAGACG
>PISX010035218.1:0-13159 GCA_004024625.1 Mellivora capensis
GATGGCTATGTATTTCCCCCTTAGGACCGCCTTTGCTGCATCCCATTGGTTTTGGACTGACGTGTCTTCTTTCTCATTAGTTTCCATGAATTTTTCAAGTTCTTCTTTGACCTCCTGGTTGATCCAAGCATTCTTAAGCAAGGTGGTCTTTAGCTTCCAGGTGTTTGAATACCTTCCAAACTTTTCCTTGTGGTTGAGCTCCAGTTTCAAAGCATTGTGATCTGAGAATATGCAGGGAATAATCTCAGTCTTTTGGTATCAGTTGAGTCCTGATTTGTGACATAGTATGTGGTCCATTCTGGAAAAGGTTCCATGGGCACTTGAGAAGAATGAGTATTCTGTTGTTTTAGGGTGGAATGTTCTGTATATATCTATGAGGTCCATCTGGTCCAATGTGTCATTCAATGCTTTTGTTTCTTTATTGATTTTCTGCATGGATGATGTGTATATTATTGAAAGAGGTGTGTTAAGACCTCCTACTATCAATGCATTCATATCAATATGACTCTTTATCTTGATTAATAGGTTTTCATATGTAATTGGCTGCTCCCATATTGGAGCCGTAGATATTTCCAATTGTTAGATCATTTTGGTGGATAGTTCCTTTAGAATGATGTTGTGTCCTTCTGTATCTCTTACTACAGTCTTTTTAATCTAATTTATCTGATATGAGAATTGCTTCCCCGGCCTTCTTTTGAGGCCTAATGTCATGAAAGATATTTCTCCATCCCTTCACTTTCAATCTGGGTTTATCCTTAGGTTCGAAATGGATCTCCTGTAGACAACATATCGATGGGTCCTGTCGTTTTATCCAATCTACAACCCTGTGTCATATTATTGGTGCATTTAGGCCATTCACATTGAGAGTGATTATTGATAGATATGTTTTTATTGACATCGTGTTACCTTTGAAGTCTTTCTTTCTCTAGATTTTCTCTATATTTCTCTTCAATGACATTCTTAGGATTTTTCCTCTTTTATAAAACCCCCCTTAATATTTCTTACAGTGTTGGCTTGGTGGTCGCATACTCTTTTAAGTCTTGCCAGTGTTGGAAACTCTTTATCTCTCCATCCATTTTGAATCTCAGTCCTGCTGGATAAGGTATTCTTGGCTGCATGTTTTTCTCATTGAGTGCCCTGAATATATCTTGGCAGCCCTTTCTGGATTGCCAGGTTGCTGTGGACACTTCTGACATTATTCTGATGGGTTTTCCTCTTTACTTAAGGAGCTTCTTTTTCCTAGCTGCCTTCAAGAGAGTTTCTCTAGAATTATAATTCCTCATTCTTACTATCAGGTGTCTCGAGGTGTTTCGAGAATCTAAAATCTTGGGGGGGATCGTTCTGTCTCTAGTACATGAATGCTGTTTCCATTTGCGATATTCGGAAGATTTTCATGAGGAACGTCTTCCACTATATCTTCTAGACTTCTTTCTTTCTCCCCCCCCTTTAGGGATTCTAATAATTCTGACATTGAAACGTTTCATGGCATCATTTATTTCCCTAATTCTGTTTTCGTGGCTTCTAAGCTGTTTGTTCCAGTCTTCCTCCTGATCCTTTCTCTCTATCCGTTTGTCCTCCAGATCACTAATTCTATCTTCTGTCTCAGTTACCCTAGCTTTTAGAGAATTTAGATTAGATTGGAACTCTTGAGAGCCTTGTGAACATCATCCCTCGAGGCTTTCAGTTCTGTCCTAATCAATAACGTTTGGTCATCCATGGCTTTCTCTAACTTAGCTATTGCCTGGATAATTGTTAGCCTCAATTCCCTTTCCGACATAATGTCTATGTCGGTAGCCATTAGCTCTATTGCACAGGGCCCATCGTCTGAATTTTTCTTCTGCTGGGCATTCCTCTTCATAGTCATTTTGTTGAGAGAGGGCTGAACGTTTGTAGCTGGATGTATCGACCTTGGTGCAGTGAAGGTGCACACTGGAATGCTTCAGAGCAATCAAGAGTCCCCACCCAAACGAAAGAAAAAGAGAAAGAGAAAGAAGAAAAAGAGAGATAGAGAGACAGAGAGAGACAGGAAAAATAAAGAAGGATAAAAGAGAAGGCTCGGCCCAAATGGGCCCCAATGTAAGGTTTGTTCGGGATACAAACAAAAACAGACATAGAAAAAAGACTGATAAAAGTATATGACAAGAGAAGAAAAAAAATATATACATATATATGTAGAAGCAAAACAAAGAAACAAACAGACAACAAAAAAAGAACCTCGTGAAAAAGAATCCCAAGTATAAGATTTATAAACTACCAGGACAAACACAAATATACAGAAATACTGGCAGGAGAAGAAGATGGGAGAGTGGCTGTAAATTCTCAGTGTGGGCAAGGAAGGTTATTTTGATTCTTTCTTGATGTATCTTGATATCTTTTTTAAAGGACACAACTTTCCTAAGATAACAGGGGATTAAATAATTGGTTTACCTATTGGGGTAGCATTGATTGGGGAAAGGGTATTACCTTGAAGTTTAACTCTATATGAATATTAAAAAATAAAAATACAAAAAAGGAATAAACTAAACTAAACTAAGCTAAAATTTAAAAAATTTAAAAAATATAAAAGCAAAAGAAAAACACACATATATGTATCAAAAAGTTCAGATTAAAAGGTTATTATGGAATTTGAATTCCTGGACACCTCACTGTGATGGTAAATAGGCTAAGAAAAATCTATATAAAAAATAAAAAAGTTAAGAAAAATTAAAAAATGAACCAGAATAGTGGGAACGAGTTAAAAATTTAACGTTGTATCTATGAAGTAGTAGTGATTGTTCTCTTCTCAGTTTTTTTTTTTTCCCCAGGTTGGCTTTCTGGGGGAGGGGCCTGCCATGTGGGTTTTCAGGGAGTGTTTCCTGAGTTAAGTCCTCCTGCCCCCGTCCAGGGGGTGGGCGCTGAGGAAACCGGCCCTTCAGGCTTTTGTTCTCTGGAGGTTTTTATGTCTGTTCCTTTGTTTTCTCTACCCTTGGCAGCTCCTTATGGTTCTTGGAGGTTTAAAGGAAAGCAAACTGCACCCAGACCTCCATCCCAAAGAGAAGCCCCAGTCTGTTCCCCTCTGGGTGCTGCAGAGCAGGTTCCCAGCTGCGGTCTCTGGGGACACCTGTGTGTCCTGCTTGTTCTCAAAATCACAACAGCAGCGGCTGTCTGGGCAGCTCCAGACCGCTTGAGAGGTTCCAAGCAGCGATTGCACCCTGAGATTTTCCCGCTGGCCTGGGCTGGGAGCGCTCACACTTTCCAGGTCTGAGAGTGCTGCATTGGCGCCTGCGCACGCCTCTCTCAGGGGAGGAGGTGAAGCCCATCTCAGGCTCTGCTAGCATGGCGTGGCACATGCATGGGGACTGCAAAAAGGCTGTTTCTGCTGCTCGAGGGTCCCAGCCCCTCCCGTATGCCTAGCGCCCTTAGGAGGTCTCCTCGTGGCTCAGGGACCAAGACCTGTTTTCTCCGCTGCACTCTCTCTGGCTCAGTGCCAGGGGTGGCTGTCCTTGGTGGAGGACTTAAGCCCCTTTCCCTAACCCTTCCAATTCCCACAATTTCACCCCCCGATCCTTTGCTCTTTTTGAGTGCTTTCTACCAGACTTCAAGTAAATGCTGGTCCCCAGATGCAGAAGGCTCTCCTATTGGGGTATTACTTTCCAATGGGTCACTTCTGGTGGCTCCCTCCCCCTTTTGTTTATCTTCCGATACCAGTCCGACGTTCCCACTCTGCTTTACCTGCCCACTGGCGTCTTCTGCCCCCAGAAAGATCCAGACATGTAGAATTCTGATCTCAGGCTGATTTCATGAGTGATTGGAGTTCTTTGGTAGGTAATCAGCTCACTTTAGAGAACAGGTTGAAAAGGTGCCTCCTCCTAGTTCCCCGCCATCTTGTCCACTGCTTTCTGTAGTCTTTCTAAGCAATTTATTATTTCCCTCATGGACACACACTTAATGTACCTGAAAAGCTCTTGCCTTTCAGTATGCCTCAGTAACTTTGTGCTGCAGCCAGCTGTCACAGAAAGATTTCTCTTGTTAAAAGAAATTCGCTGGGGGCGTCCGGGTGACTCAGTGGGTTAAAGCCTCTGCCTTCGGCTCAGGTGATGATCTCAAGGTCCTGGAATCGAGTCCCACATTGGGCTCTCTGCTGGGCAGGGAGCCTGCTTCCTCCTCTCTCTCTCTCTCTGCCTGCCTCTCTGCCTACTTGTGATCTCTCTCTGTCAAATAAATAAAATATAAAAAAAAAAGAAATTCGCTGATATATCTTAAAGTTGTAGCAGATTTACATTAGTTATCTTTTATGCTTAAGTTTCTGATATTCAAGTGTTTATTTTAAACTTCATAAAAATTCCTCTGACATTACGTTTTTAAGACCTACCCAGAGATCGCAGGGATTCACATATAATCATAACAACTTCGGGAGAAAAAAATGGCATATTTAACACAGAGCAAATATTTATATATTGAATATTCACTATAATCAGGGGAACATATAGTAATCACTGTATATCTCTAAAGATTAGTTCATATAAACTTGTGTTTCAAATTAATTTTGATAATGTCTATTGAAGTTGTGTGTCAGTTGGGCATAGCTGATAAGACAGTTTCTGAGAAATATGAGGATTAGTAATATCTCCATAAATAATATATATAATGTGTGGCAAGTACTAGGCTCATATCTCAATCTCTATGAAACACGTAATAATAACTCATAATATTGAGGCTAAGGGTAATGGCTTTAGTACTAGTTTTACCCCTGTTGTTTTATGTCAATAGCCAAGTTACTTAAATTCCATTGCTCTTCTCCACAGATATTAATAGAACTGCTTAACCATGTGAGTGGCTACCTAAAACATGGCCAGAGCTATAGAATGAAAGTCTCAGGGTATCTGTGTGGTTATGTATGTCTAGGGTTATTTATTATGTGTATGTGATATTTTTCTACCTTTGGAGTACTACCAAAATTGAATTCTATTTAATTGTTTTTTTTTAAAACACTTTGATACCAATGTGTACTTATGTAAAGCAAACTTAATTTTCTTCCATCTGCTCAAAGAATAAAGATTTTTTAAAAAAATTTGGCCTGTACTTGATGGGATTATGAAAGTTTAGTGATTTTCTTTTTGTTGTTGTTTGTTTATACCTTTTAAGTAATATGCCTAGAAAACATTCTGTGCTTTATCAAAATAATTTTCTGTGATTCATGTTATTTTTACCAGGTCTTTGATTACTTAATAAAACTGATCCCTCTCTATTAAAAGAGCTAAGGTTTTTCTATACCGATGTAATTTTCTGTATTTGCCATTGAAGTATTTTTTATTTTGGTTAAATAGATAACTGGGTATTGTTTCACAGTGACTTACACTCCTATATTATCAATTGTTTTAACCTCCCCTTTGATATTTTTGACAAAGTTCCCCAAAATCAAATTCTAAGTGAGGTCTTATTGACCTTGAACTAACTTTGTGAAATGCCAGAGGATTCCTGAAATATCTGAAAAGAAATTCCAGAGAATCCCTGAAACATCTGAAAAGTTATGTTCTCTTTATAAAACAGATATATTAAGCTAATTAGGTTTACTTGAATATTAAATTACATAGGAAGTGTAATCAAATAAATGATGCTAAACTCTTTTTTCGGGTATATATGAAATTCCTAAAAAATTGATACATCCCAGTATGTTATCAGTAATGATAAAATTTATGGCCCAAAAATAACCAAATATCCTCGTCAATTATATTACAATAAACTCTCATCTCATCTCATCTCATCAATAAACATCTCATCTCATCATCATTACCCATAAAAAATTTTAATTTTCTCATTTACAGAGCTCTTGTTTTATCCCGATGCTTCTGCACAACTGCTTCATCTTTTTTATTAAATATTTAATTTATTTATTTGACAGAGAGAGAGAGATCAGAGGCAGGCAGAGAGAGGGGGAAAGCAGGCTCCCTGCTGAGCAGGGAGCCCATTGTGGGGCTCGATCCCAGGACCCCGAGACCACGACCTGAGCTGAAGGCAGAGGCTTAACCCACTGAGCCACCCAGGCACCCAAAACTGCTTCATCTTTTAGGAGTTTCATAGAAAAGACTCTGACATGCTCAAGTCTAATAAGTATCTTAGTTTTCCTTCACATGAGAAGGGGAATGATGGACTTTTCAAGTGCTTCCCCAAGGCTACATGCTTAGCCACAGGATGCTATTGGATGGTCAAATGAGATTTGGCACTGTTCTCCTTACCCATTTCAGTAAAATGGGTCCATTACTTTGACACTATAATGTTAACATATGAAGACTTGTCTCTCTTTCAATACACTGTGCGTGCCTTGCTGGAACATCTATGATGTTCCAGTAGGCAATTAACCAGTAGGCAATTAACCAGTAGGCAATTCAAGACCCAGACACCACCATAACGTTTTTGGGAATCATTTGGTGTGTTAAAGGCATGTTTTCCCAGAAGTTGTAATTAATAAGGTGTAACTCCACCTAGTCTCTAGGAAGATGAAAGTGATGCAAAACTTTGTATGAATTTGGATATTTTAGAGGACTTTTATTCCCCACCTGGCATAGTGCCTTCATTCCTTATGCCACCTGGTAATGAAAAGGCACACATGAGACTGGAGCAGCAAGACACCTCTGAGAAAACAAAAATACTAGTGAAGCAAATTAAAGGTCTGGGAATCATCCAAGCAGGGCTACAATTTGAGTTAGATGAATCTTGATGTCTGAAGGTATAGGTTGAGTGTTATGGCACAGACAATGGAAAGAAAGGACCCTTTTGGTCCCAGGTCTAAAGTGGATCAGAAACCCAATATACTTTCACAAATCAATAGCTCTTAGCAGTGTACACAGAATTTCTCTGTATACAGCCTCTCACACAGCAGTCACTAGGCTAAACTCAGAGTTGTTTGGCTGGTCATCACTTATGAGCTCAGGCTGTTAACCCTTTATACTGACAGCTGGCTGTTCTAAAGGGATTAATCCCATGCCTTGCACAATGGGAAGCCAAGGATGGATGATCATCAGTGGACCCTTTTGAGGTCAGGATATGTATGAGAACTTTTAGGTTCACCTGCAAAAGCCTAAAGTATTTCTCATGGTCTTCCATGCTCTAGGTCATAAGGCATGGACACCCCCTACCGATCAGAAAGTTGATACCCTAGCCTGGGAGAAAACCCTATCAACTGTCCCCTCAGGAGAAATAAAAGACTGAGTACCTAAGAAGAGTGGCCAACATTGTTCCTGGATAGGTTGGTATATTGCCAAAGATGCTGGGTTGCCCTTGAAATACAGTGACTTGGTTAATGCAATAACAGCAAGCTATCTGTGTTTTAAACAATACCCGAGGCAACTGCCAAAGAAATCTGGGGTCATCCACCAGAGTTCTGACATGTGAGGGATTGAAAGATGGATTATATTGGCTATCTCTCTTCATGTGAGTATTCTAAATATACCCTGGTTGGTATGGACACTAAGTCTAACTTAACCCAACTTTTCCCCTTTTGCTGCACAAACCCAAATGGCACCTTTAGGGGATTAGAAAAGCTGAGCACCATTTATATATACCCTTGTTGAATAGACCATGATCAGGGGTCACATTTCAAATGTCATTTTATGCAAGACTGGGCAAAGGAATGTGACATTAAATGGAGATTTCATCTCCCCTCTAACCCATATGAATGGGGTTGGTAAAAAAGGAAAAATGGAAATATTAAGCAAGAAATAAAATTAATAATAGGAAAAATCGCATTAGGTCTATGGGCTAGGGTATTATCCCCAGTTTTAATACATTTGAATGACAATTAGTAGGGCCTATTGCACCATATGCCAGACTGGGGACCACTGTTGACACACACAGTACCAAAAAGTTTGGAGGTCAAGGAAAACAGCCATTATTCCAATTCTCAGTGTGGATCAATATGCTGTGCTGCTGGGAACACCAATCCCCAACACCCATGAGAAAGTCATCATCTGCTGGAATTTGCGTTGAGATGTTCCATCAGGATGGATGGTTACTTTACATCCCTCAGTGAGGGGGTACTATTCAATCTCTACTGGGATCCCATTGTTATGCTGAAAGCTAGACCTGTTGAAACACTATACCTAGAATGGAACATACACCATTGAAAGTGCGGCAAGAGTAGGGGACATGTACTGGCATATCCCACCTCCTGTCCATTCCTTCATGCCTAAGAATACTCACCTTGCCAACATATATGGTATGTATCACCAGATCAAGTTCCTAAAACTGACAACCTCAATCTCCTCAAGGCCAGGTGGGCAATGTTCTGTTTTCTATTGGTATAATCATTTGACTGCCATCTTTGACCTGGATGACATCATAGCAAACATAGAAGCCCCTACTAAATCCACCCAGCAAGTCTTAAATGATAGCCTACAAAGCCTATCCTTATTGAATACTGAAGTATCTCTAATTAGAAAAGCTGTCATCCAAAATAAGATGACTTTGGATATTACCACTATCTCAGAAAGAGGCACCTGTACCCAAACATAATGGTATGTATTAATACTTAAGGAGTCTGCTAATGTGTCATCTTTATTAAAGCACAGGTAAATGCCCTGGCTGTGCTGACACTTAGACTAGGCAAATTAATAAGCCAGTGGTTAGAATCATGGGGCTCTTGGTAGAAAAAGTTGTCACTGATTTTGAAAATTAGTGGTTTTTTTAATAGCATCTTAATGTGTTTCTCTTACATGTGACTGTATTGTAACTGTGGGATTTGCCTACAGTGGAGCCAGGGAGCCATCAAATGAACTAGCTCCATGCTAATAAAATTCTCTGGATGCTCAGAGCACACTACAGAATGGGACATATGAAATTTAAGAGCTGGTTAGCTGGTTATGAGAGATGAAATATCAGAGGAGGTCCATAAGAAGACATGATTATCAGTTGACCAGCAAGCTGGACCCAGGAAACCAGTCTCCTCACCACCTCCCATCCTTGGAATATACATTCAACTGGTCTTTCCTGTGCTATATTCTGCATTTAGACATAGCTTGGGATAGTAATGTGCTGTTGAGACAACCTGGATAGTATATATGACTGAGAGCCAATTAAGTCCTCTATATAAACTTCAAAGATTTGGTGGGTGGTTACAGAGATCTACTCATTCTGCAGCCACTTAAGATGAGCCTCCAGAAAACCTTAAAAAAATGGGGCACCTGTATGGCTTAGTGGGTTAAGCCTCTGCTTCAGCTTAGGTCACGTTCTCAGGGTCCTGGGATCGAGCCCTGCATCGAGCTCTCTACTCAGGGAGGGAGCCTGCTTCTCCCTCTCTCTGCCTGCTGCTCTGCCTACTTGTGATCTCTGTTTCTCAAATAAATAAAATCTTTTAAAAAAAGATGAGCCTCCAAAGTTCCATTGCTAATTGAAATGCCATCTACCAATCTGGGATTCTCTGCCTCTTTCTTTGATCTCTCCTTGACCCAAGTATACAGCACTCAGTTTGCAAAAATACGAGATTCCCACCAGGTATAGAATGGAACTATTGACAACAACAGTGGCTAAGATCAAAAACATTTTGAGAGACTGAGGTGTTGATACCATAAGTATTCAATAATCTTTAGGAACTGAATGATACAGTTTTAAGTCTGTATTTCCTGAGTTGAATTGAATATTATGATCACATGAGGCATGAATGAGAATGGATAGTAAAAGTCTATAAAAATGGTGATTTTCATGGTATCTGTAAAGAGGGAGTGAAGCAGTATCAAGTAATTTGTTCTTATACCTTGATAATTTCAGAGAGAAAAAATATCCATATATGTGGAATAATTATATATAACATATAAATAAATAAATGTAATTTTACAACATATATAAATATATATTAAACATATTAGGTTGAAATCTGGTAAGGATAGGTGACTCACCAGGAGTATCAGTCCTATGAAAGACTTTTTAAGAGTATCTATTTACAAATCAGAAAGTCCTTACTTAGCAAGCAGCTTTCTGCTTAGTGATAAAGTCTTCCAAGTACCAAGATAATGGAAAAGGAATAGCTTCATAAGGATTTAAATATATCTCCTATAGTGAATAATAGATGTATTCCCTGATAATATAGATCACTTTTCTTCCTAGTCATTGTAAATAAGTAATGGTAGGAGATAACGTTTGAATGAGAGAGTTTTAAAATGTGCATGCCAGAATTAGACACTGTATTATGCGTTCTGTATCTTATCACATCATAATACAGAACACCTATAGAGTTTAGTGTTTAGTATAGGGTATGGTTGGAAGTAGGGGAGGGGTGATATATATACACATCTACATGTTAGAACAAACATCATATTATTAACTTTCACACTATGTTCATCTGAGCCTAAAGAATGTGTGGAAATGCTTTGGGTCTGAGACAGGAGACACAGGTGGGACTCCCAAGATATTTCAAAGTGTTCTAGACTCTTATGGAGCTAAGAAAGAAAAGAAATTGCAATTTAACTATGATAAGCTAACGGGTATGAAGTGTTTAATGTGTCAAATAAAGCTTCATCTAAAGACTGCTTTCAGTAAATCAAATGAAAGGAAGAACTTATGGAGAAATATTTAGCATTTGGCAAATGTATCCATGATGAGATAAATGGGCAAAGTGTTTGTGGCATGTGGGTTTCTTATCACTTTGACTTATAGCCAAACATTTAAAAATTATCCCATTTGATGATCTTTTAAAAATGATTCCTATAGGGTATCCTCTTTTATGGGGGCCCACACTATGTATACAAGCCCTCCAAACATTTGGCTTTGAAAATCAGTGGGGCCTAACTCTGGGAAGAAGGAAGGGCTCTATGAAACCAGGATTCCAGTCTTAAAGTGCCCACACACAATCTATATTGCTCTAAGACCCAGCACAGCAGGAGCAGTTTGAAAAGCACCTGGACCATATGTGAAGATTTATTGATTGATTTTAGGGTATGAGTTGGAAGAATAGAGATCAGTTGGAACTTTCTCTGGGAACAGAAAAGCTGGTGGGAGCCCTTTTTCTCACTATTCTTTAGCCTAAGTTTTCTGATACTGGTGGCCAGCTTTTCTGACACTATCCATTTACCTTGTTAGCTGAACTTACCCTACCACTGCTTTCCTCAGTCAACCTACCCTTCCCAAACTGTTCTACCCACAGTTACCCACCTCTTGAAAGCAACTCCTGCTTGGGAATGGGGGAAGGCCCCACACAGCAGCATACCTGCCAGAGTCATGGCCCACCTCAGCCACAAGAGGAGAGTTTGTGAGGCCACACAGGGGGCATCTCTTGAGAACCTGGTCCTGTTGATGATGGGGGATTACCTTCTAGGTCCCCAAAGGATACCTTTGCATAAAGTCACTACTTTCAAGATCAAGAGATGTAGCTCACCTCCTTAAAATATAGAAACAACAAAATAGAGACTCAAAGAAAATGAGGATACAAAGGAATATGTTCCAAATGGACTAGGAAAAAAGACTTACATAAAGAAACAAATAAAACAGAAATAAGCAATCTACCTGATAAAAGTTCAAAATAATGGTCACAAAACTGTTCACGAAACTTAAGTGAAAAGAAGATTTACTCAAGGAAAACTTCAACAAGAGACAAAAAAAAAATCACAGCTGAAGAACATAATAACTAAAATGAGAAAGAACACACACACACACACACACACACACACGAGAGTATCCAAAGCAAAAGAGAATCTAGTGATCTAAAACTCAGATAGAAATAATCTAAGCTACAGTAAAAGGTAAAAAAAAAAAAGAAATAAGAAGGGCCCCTGGGTGTCTCAGTGGGTTAAGCCTCTGCCTTCAGCCTAGGTGATGATCTCAGGGTCTTGGGATCAAGCCCCGCATTGGGCTCTCTGTTCAGCAGGGAGCCTGCTTCCCTCTCTCTCTCTCTCTCACTCTCTGTCTCTCTCTCTCTCTCTGCCTGCCTCTCTGCCTACTTGTGATCTCTCTGTCAAATAAATAAATAAAATTTATTTTTAAAAAGATAATTAAAGAAAAAAGAGAATAGGTTAAGGAAACCCTAGGACATGAAGAGAACTATCATTCATATTATAGAAGTACTACAAGGAAGAGAGAGAGAGAGAGAGAGAGAGAGAGAGAGAGAAGCAAGGAACTTATTTAAAGAAACAATAGCTGAAGGAAATTGGGGGGGAGATGAACCATGAGAGACTATGGACTCTGAAAAACCACCTGAGGGTTTTGAAGGGGCGGGGGGTGGGAGGTTGGGGGGGCCAGGTGGTGGGTATTATGGAGGGCACGCATTGCATGGAGCACTGGGTGTATTGTAAAACTACGAATTCTGTTACACTGAAAAAAAAATGAAATAAAAAATAATAATAATTAAAAAAAAGAAACAATAGCTGAAAAGTTTTCTATGTCAGGAAAGGAAATAAATATCCAGGTCTAGGATAAACTGGAGAATCAACCACAAATTAAACCAACTCCACGCACAAGAAGGGAAATAATCAAGGTTAGAGCAGAGATGAATGAGGTAGAAACTAGAGATACAGTAGAACGTATCAATGAAATTAGAAGCTGGTTTTTTGAAAGAATCAATAATATCGATAAACCATTGGCCACACTAATCCAAAAGAAAAGAGAGAAAGCTCAAATTAATAAAATTATGAATGAAAAGGGAGAGATCACACCTAACACCAAGGAAGTAGAAACAATCATCAGAAGCTATTATCAACAGTTATATGCCAATAAGTTAAGCAACCTAGATGAAATGGATGCATTCCTGGAAAAATATAAACTCCTAAAATTGA
Organism: Mellivora capensis; assembly: GCA_004024625.1. Lineage (NCBI taxonomy): Eukaryota > Metazoa > Chordata > Mammalia > Carnivora > Mustelidae > Mellivora > Mellivora capensis. The sequence continues at coordinate 12,738 of PISX010035218.1, forward strand.
ACCAGGAAGAAATTGACAACCTGAATAGACTGATATCTAGTAACGAGATTGAAGCAGTGATCAAAAACCTCCCAAAAAACAAGAGCCCAGGACCTGATGGATTCCCTGGGGAATTCTACCAAACTTTCAAAGAAGAAATAACACCTATTCTCCTGAAGCTGTTTCAAAAAATTGAAGCAGAAGGACAACTTCCTGACTCTTTTTATGAAGCCAGTATTACCCAATCCCCAAACCAGGCAGAGACCACACCAAAAAGGAGAATTTCAGACCAATATCACTGATGAATATGGATGCTAAGATTCTCAACAAGATCCTAGCAAACAGGATCCAACAGCACATTAAAAAGATCATCCACCATGACCAGGTGGGATTCATCCCTGGCTTACAAGGGTGGTTCAACATTCGCAAGTCAATCAATGTGA
>PISX010035219.1:0-13172 GCA_004024625.1 Mellivora capensis
GAGATCTAAGCCAGTTCCCCAAATCATTTCCTGCTCCTGTAAATGTGCTCTTCGGGGATGACCAGAAGTGGATACTTATTTAATATCGGAAGACTTTATGACCAGTGCAAATGAGACATGTATATGATGTTGTGCAAGGTACGTGCCCCAGTCCCTCCCGGAATGTGAATGTAAACACTTGCCACGTACAGAAGGCAAGCATTTCATGGTCTGCTGTTTTGCATTTTCTTCCCAGGTGCTGTGAATAAATAAAAATACTAATAACCCACAATTGTGCCTTCTAAAATCAATAATAGCTTTCTGTTTGAATGGAAGTATTAATTGTGTCTCATCTTAACTTATCTCTGCTCCTAATCACTTGGTAACGTCTGTCAAGTGCCAGACGTCAGTGCACTTTCTGTGCCGCTGTGTCTCAACAACAGATTGAAATTTTAGCCCGTGTTTTATATTTCATCCTAAATTTCTTTTACTTGCAAGTGTACGAAGTCACATTGGTTATGTTCGATAATCCATTTTTGGCATGTATTTTCATATAAATTATAGGGTGTTTTGGCCTCTCGGCTCTCAAGACATAGCAAGGAGATCCCCGGCAGCATGTGGAAATATGACTGTGTGTGGGTCGGAAGTAATAAGGGTTATAAATGACTCACTAGGTATAGAAAATAAAGGAGAAGACTTATCAGGGAGAAGTAAAGAAGCTTGCTCTCTTTATGTGCCATGAAAGAAGGTACCAGAAAGATGTATTGCTGTCCCCTTCTTGTTATTTCTAAGGGGGGTTTTATTAACCCCTTTATATCAATCAAAATAAATTGATTGCCAGTGAATGCAATATTTCCTGACTATATACAATTTGAAATTGTAAGACAAAAGCAAAGGCATGGAAGCTCATATGCTACATCTCCCAGTAAATAAGAGACAGAGCCCCTCCGAAGAGATTGCTAAATAGTGTTAAAGGTTTGTATGCCCGTCCCTTAGAACATTCTCTTTAAGGACATGGCTAGGCCTTGTGCTTCTTTGGAACTCGGCTTCATCCTGCCGTGTTAGTGACCAGGTATTCTAGAACACTGTCGTTTCATATTTACGTCCCAAGGTAAAAGGACACGTTTCTGTGGGGTAGATATGGTCATGGCCAATACTAACTCGGCCCTGGGTAGGCCTAGTTCAAGGGAGAGAACACTGGGCGGCCGGAAACCCACTGTGCCTCCTGAAGAGGGGTCTGTCTCTGCGTGCTGCGATTCAGGGACAAAAGGTGTGTGCAAAACTAGAAAACTGGGATTTCATCCAAATGGCAGATAGCACTGCTCCTGGTCTGGACCAGTCCTGAGAGAAGACTGGAGAGTCGGGGACAATAGGAATAAAACATAGCAGGATAGAAGGTGGGACTGGTAGGGGTCCCCCCACGGAGGGGCCAAGGACGCCAGATAGCATTGTCCTCTTCCACCTCGGCCCCTAGGGCGGCTGCGGCCGGACCTCTGCCAGGCTCGGTACCCGGCAGAGCTGTCCTTAGGGTCTGCAGAACCTGCCAGATGGGGCTTAGCGCCTCTGTCTCCCTCAGCCCTGGGGCATCAAGGGCTACTCTTTCCGGGGCCCCACACCCCTTCCTCTTATCAAAGGAAGGAGACTCTCTCCTCTACCTCCCATTATTCATTTTGTGGCTCAACACAATCGGACTAAGAAAAGAATGCGTGTCTTGCTTTGAAAGTCTAAAGTTGTGGCGGCGGCACTGAAATGACTAAGTGAGCCATTTATTCCGATTAAATAATGAATTAAATATTGTATAAGCAATAAGTAACATTGAATAAATATTAAATAAGTAAGAAAGCATACTTCATACGGAGGAGCGAGTGATTGATACTAACTTAAGGCGGGCTACCACCGGAGTGACTACCAAGGTGCGCTGTCTGGTAGAAGGACGCATGCTTGGAGGTGTAAACCCAGCTGCTTCATCAGGAGAACATGAAATGCTGCCTCATTTATGTTACACACACAGCAGGGCCACAGGGCCCGTGCATCGTGTAAATATCAGTGGTTTGCTTTTTCTCCTTTCTTTTTTGCTTGTTTGGTTCTGAGGAAGGAATTCAAAGCCAGCGGTGATCTGGCAGGAAAACCGTCGCAGCCATCAAAATCCGACCTGGGCAAGCCAGCTTGGAGACCATTGAACCGGGAATCGAAGCAAATCCAGATTGGTCCCCAGCACCCGGAGTTCTGTCATTCTTTTGCCACCCCTGAAAGCGCCCGTGAACTTCCCGGAGAACCGCTGCTGACAAGAGCGGGGTTCCCGAGCCCGCTAAGGGCCGGTGCATTGAACTCCGTACATTCCGCCCTGACCGGCCCACTGGACTCCGGCGAGGGCCGTTGTGCCGGGCCAACCTTCACATGGCAGCCCTGGAAGAGGCCCAAGAATACACATTTCAGGTGACTGAAAGCAGAATCCTAGTATCCCGTCGTCCTGTACCTGGGGAAACGCCACTGTTCTCTCTCACAGAATAGAAAGTGCAGGAAGCGTGTGCGGCCTAATTCCGAGTCATTGAGGGAAGGGTGAGACTGTTGTGGTCATGGATTTAACTAAAGTCTGGTCAGCGTCTCAGGCTGGGATGGCATCTGCCGTGTGTTGAGAACCAGCGATGGACTGTGAGCCGTGCGCTGCGGAGATCTGTCTTTAAGGAACGCGCGTGTGTGTTCCCAGTGTTTCCCAGACCTCTGTACCCTGAATTCCTTCCACAGGTAGGAAGGGCCACTTCCATGCACAGTGCCCGCTGGGTGCTCCAGACGCCCGTTCCACGTGCACATCTCCGTGCCAGAGCAGACCGTGAGAGAATGCCGAGGTGGGCGCGCCCGAGGCCCACGTGTTCACATGAGATGGCACGGTGCGGAGCCAGAGTCTGGAAGGGCCCTTGGTAGGACCTCAGGTGCGGGAGCCACACAGCCCGAAGGAGCTTGCCTGGTTAAAACTTAGCTCCCTTAAGAATTACTTCTGATTGGGATGCCTGGGTGGCTCAGTTGGTTAAGCAGCTGCCTTTGGCTCAGGTTATGATCCCAGCATCCTGGGATCGAGTCCTACATCGGGCTCCTTGCTCGGCGGGGAGCCTGCTTCTCTCTCCGCCTCTGCCTGCTTGTGCGCTCTCTCTCTCTCTCTAACAAATAAATAAATAAATAAATAAAATCTTTAAAAAATTACTTCTGATTGATAAGCGATGCTGTTTGTGACACCAAATCAAGTTCATCTGTGTCCTTAGTTTCTCAAAACTGAAGGAAGAATTATAAATGGGAGCAGAGAATTAACACCAGAGAGACTTAGGGAACACCTACACAGACACACATGGGCACACACAGTCCTGTTTGCATGTGGAAAGTTGACCCAAGACAACAGGCAGCTGCCTATAGGCATACACAGAGATTACGAACACTCACGATCAACAGAGTGTCCCGGTCTCCCCACCTGCCCCCGTCACACCCGCAAACAAACACGCATGCGCATGTGCAAGTGACAGCCAGCACCCTCCCTCTCCCCAAGCCCTGCACAGGCGTGCCTTCCCGCTGCAGCGTGGACTCAGGAACTGTCACAGGATGTCCGGTACGTAAGCCACGGAACTGAGAAGGGCCCAGGAAGGTGCTCGAAGTTGGCGGGTCAGGGAAAAGCACGCGTTTAGTGGATCAGCAGAGTGCCTACAGACACAAAATCAGTTTGTGTAAATCCTGAACGGTGGCCTCTCGATGTTGCATAAAGAAGCCACCCAGCAAAGGATGCTCCTTGCCCAGCCTGAGGAGGCAGCTACGACCTGCAGACAGTCCGCAGCCGGCCCGCGCCCGGTCTGGCCCTGCGTGGAAGAGAGGTTAGAATTTACACTAGGCATGGAAAATGGACTGTCAATTCTCAGGATGACTTTTTTTCCTGATAAATTATAAATAATTAAACGTGAATTTAAAAATTATCGACTAAAGTGTTTTTGGAGATCGGAGTAATTGGATTAAGATTTGTGAATACATTTCTTATAAATATATTTCCTCTAGAGAGCACCTTTGGAGATATGCGTGTGTGTGTGTGTGTGTGTGTGTGTGTGTGCAGCAAGCCCAGAACATTCAACCCAATTCCAGATCAGGTGAGTGGGTACATGCTTACCCATGTAGTCACATCTTAGGAGAAACCGGATGGCTGTGGAACCATCAGATAACACACACGTCTGAAAAGAAATGGAATGTATTTTTATTGGCACAGCCAAGATGAAGTATGTCTTGAAATCTGTTTTACAAATAAACTTGCACATAAATTGTCCATTCACTGCTTCGAAATCTTTTTTCACGTTTGAGGAGCTGTCAGGGGTCCCTAATAAACATGAGTCTTATTTAGTTTACTGGATATATAATTCTTCTTTTCTTTGAAAATAATTATTTTTCAAGCAAGTGCAGCAAAAATACAACCAATAAAAATCTAGCTATGACAGCATAAACAATGTTTATAGCCAGCATATACATAGAGTTCTTCCAATAAAAGCAGTTTCTAGTAAGGAAAGGAACACAGAAAATTGGCCGACTGGTGCCGAGATCCAAGACTGGGCTCCTAAGGGTTGACAGACAAAGCCTGTTGCCACTTCCCCGTCAGGATAGTCCCTGACTGTTGGGGACTGCTGGAACATCCCACCTGCCGGCATGTTTCAACATGGTTTGTGAGACGCCCTCCCCAAGACCCAATCTTGAATGGTCCTCCAAAGCTGATGGACAGTGGGGTGAGAAGGTCCTGGGAGGGCTCTGGAGGTCAGGACACAGACCCTCTACCTTTTGGTTCTCCTTATTCTGCGTCCAGAGCTGTGGTCTCTTGAGAGGGCGGTGCCAGGGTGAGTGCAGGGCTGGGGCACGGGGTTTAGGGTGGATTTCACAGAATCTGGCCCAGGGATTCTGCTCTGAATTTTGGTCACTTCCAGTCCCCACCCATCAGGGCTCTCTAGAAGGTGCGCTGTTTGGGCCCTTCCCAGCCCTGTACCCAGCGGTGGTCACTGTGCCCCTAGTTAGGAGCCCTGGCACCAGTGCATGTGGACAGAGTGTGAGCCCACGGGGAGTGGGGCGAAAGGGGGGGGACTCCTGGTCGTCCCCAGCCAGGTGCGGACTCCTCCCGGGGAGCTCCATGTTCGTGGGTTCTCAGCAGACATGCGGGTGCTCATTTATGCTTTTTATAGTAGCTGGAGAAGATGTTATCCCAGCTTGAGGACAGAAATTAAAATATGTATCCTTCAGGTGCAAATCTACTGTACTTACAGTTTTACTGTTTCTCTGCAGGGGGGCTCCATTAATCTTGTAACAGGGAAATTCCTAAGGAAATTAATTCCCTCCAGTTGGGGTTATTCTCAACTGGTCTTCAGGGGCGGAGTAATTGGAATTTAAGAGTCTCTCTTAAAAGAAAGGAAACATTGGCCATTTTACTTGAATAAAAACACTTTTTAATGCCATGCTTTGCCCATTAAAAACGCTGGCTCATTCTCTCCCTCTCAGAACTCCTGTGTCTCTCAGCACCTTGGGGTGACATTTACAACCTGACCCCCCTCCGAAGCACCCCCCACCGCCCCCCTGCCAGGCTGGGGTTTTATTCCCGTCCTCCTCTGTAGTAACCAGGCACTCCTCCCCACCATGGCTCATTGGTGTCTGCATTGCCCTTGGCCCTGTACCCAGCCAGGGAGTGACCCTTGGCCCCGGGAAGGAAGGATGTATCATTAAAAATGCACGGCTAAAATATTTCCTTGCCTGTTTAGGAGCAGTAAATGTTAGCTGTCGTTACCGCAAAAAATGATCACACCTCCACCTCTCTCGCACACACCCTTCTTTAAAATGGGGTCAATTCACCAGCATCGGTGGATCTGCTTTGCTCCCAGGAAGGCCCCCTGCAGCTCTGTCTGGAGCTCTGGTTCTCCTAGGCCAGGATTTCCGTTTTCAAGACCCATCACCCAAGCTTCCCGGTCCCCACGTTCCAGGTCCCTGAGGTGCCACACAGCACCCTTGGGGAGACCTAACATCCATTTCAGGACTGTGCTGCTGTCCTGGGACAGCTGTTCCTGACTGAGGAGAGTATGGAAGCCCAGGAGAGGCCCTTGCCCCAGGGACACTTCAGGTAAAATATCACTGGGTTCCCAAAAGGGACACCCCGAGGGAATAGGACATGGCTACATGATGCTTAAATATGGGGTCAGCAGAAGGTCAGTGTCTGGTATGAACATACACTGGGGACAGAGGCCAAAATCAGTCGCAGTATCTTGCTTTCCTGTGTTTTGAAGCTTTTGAGCCTTAACAGGGGTGTATGGGAAAGCCAAGTCCAGAATACTCTGTAACAGGCCAAACCAGTTTAAAATGATGAGGACGTGGTTAGAGAGAGGACAGGGTACTAACAGCATGTGGGTGGGATAGGGTGGTGTGGCGCGCCACCAGATGGGCTTGAGGTGGTAACAGGAAGCCTAGGGTGAGTCTCGATGCTGCCCCTTCCCTGCTGCGGGTCTGGGCATTTCCTTAGCTACGATGCGTAGGTAGGCGGTGATGTCTTCACGGCAGCAGCTGGACAGAGCATTGAGTGAAGTACAGACGCGTGTGAAGGCAGGGGCAGGGGCAGGTACAGACCCGCAGCTCTCCTGCAACAGCCGCACACTGCTTGGGCTCCGGGCCCCGAAGAGCGGTCTCTGTCGCCAAAGTCAGAGCATTTTAAAGCTCAGGGGTCAGCTTCTAACCCTGAGGCCTGTTGATGTCAACAGTGAGAGCTGCAGAGAGAGCCCGAGGCAGAAGTGGAAATGTAATCTGGGAGTTTCCCTAACATTCTTTTCCTGAAAGTAGAGAGGTGTTCTGTAGCTGGAGTGTGCTGCTCTCAGCAAATTCCATTTAAAGGGAAAATCAGGCTTTTAAAAACAGCCACATTAGAGGGAGTGATTACTGCTGCTTTTTGAAAAAGAATGACTATAGCACATTTCCCTAGTGCATTACAGTTTCATTATTTTTTAAATGACAAAGCCGGTCCATGTCCTTTGAAAAAATGCAAATGACACTAAAAAGTACAGGATGTCAAAAGGGAAGGTCCTCCCTTTGATTCCCCTCTTTTCTGGGGGCGAGCTCTGCTAACACTTTGGGGCATATCCTTCTGAAGACCTTTTTTTCTATGTAATGTTCAGCTTATATACAGTCATGCTATTTTACTTACCTGTAATTCTGTTTAAAATGGCCATGGGAGTACACACATCCTATTTTGAAACGGGCTGTTTCCCCCCACCTTCCATTGCATTTTTGCATAGTAATCTCTAGGTTTTATTTATTTTTAAAAAAGCCTTTTTTTTTTTTTTTTTTTTTTTACATTTTAAGATAATTTCGTGCCACATGCAGTTGTAAGGAATAAAGAGATCCTGTGCATATTCTCCCCCAACGATGACATCTCGCAAAGCTGTAGTACGAAGTCACACCCGGGTGTCCACATTCCCGCCATCGGCCCCTCCTCGGGTTCCCCAGGGTTAGTGGCAAGCCTGTGTGTGTTTTGTCCCATGGAATCCCACGTTTAGGTTCGCATCTGTACCACCGCACTTGGGATACTGCATTTTAAGTGTGATTTCCCATTTTCGGTAATATCCCCGTCTTTTACTTAACTTCATTTTAGGCTAAAATGTCATCTTGTTGAATGTCCAGACCTCGTGACTTCACCTACACTCAGTCACCCGCGCGCACCTCTTCTCGCAGCGGCCGTAGGAGCGGCGGCCCAGAGGGTGCGGGGCCCGGGGGCCTCGCGGGGCCGGGCCGGGGGCGGGCGCCGGCAGCGCGCGGGTCGGACGCGCGGACGCTCCCCCGGAAGCCCCGCCCCGGCTTCGCGCTCGCTGCCGGCGCCGGCCCGGGGCGGGGCCCGGGGCGGGGCTTCCGCGCGCAGCCCCCCGAGGCCCCGCCCCCGCCGGCCGCCCGCGCTCGATTGCTCCTGTCTGGCGGCTGCAGCATGGCGGCGGGGGCGGCCGAGGCGGCGGCGGCTGTGGTGGAGGTCGGCTCAGCCCAGCACTTTGAGGAGCTGCTGCGCCTCAGAGCCCAGTGAGCGGGGCGGCGGGCGGCGGGGCTGCGGCGGCGCGCGCGGGGGGCGGCCTCTCGGGCGGGGGCGGGCGGTGGGGCCTGGTGGGGCGGCGGACTGGCGGGGCCCCCGGCCCCCGAGCCCGGCCCCCCGGCCCCGGCAGAGGAACGGGAGAGAGAGGGCCGAGCTCGGCCTCCGGGTCCGGCCCCGCCCCGCCCCGCCGCCCGGCCTGGCGGCCTCCGGGGCCTCGGGCGACGCGGTGACTCAGCCCCGGGGCCGGGGGGGGGGGGTGCGCCGACCCCGCCGGCCCGACCCCGGCCCGGGCCCGGCTCGCTTTGTCCGCCGCCGGCGGCTCGGGAAGGCCCGGCTGCTGGGGCGGCCGTGCCGGGGCGGGGGGGGCGCCGCGTTCGGGGCGCCGAGGGCGGGCGGTGCCCGGCTGTGCAGCTCAGCGGCCGACGCACGAGGCTGTCCGCGGCCGGGAGCGGCGGCTGCGGTCCGCTCGGGCCTGGGACGCGTGCTTCCAGCTGTCGGGCCGCCCCGGAACGGAGACCCGGGGCGGGCGCGCAGACCGTGCCGGGAGCGCGTCCAGGCCGGGGCTCCGGGGCGGCTCCGCACCTGGAGGCCGGCGGGCCCGGGCGCCCTCCGAGGACCGGGTGGGAGCCCGGGCCCGCCTGCCCGCGAGGCTGCCCCAGCCCCGCCGCCGACTAGCCCTGGAGGCCCTGGGCAGGTTTCAGGCCGGGCCCCAGTGTCCCCGGAGGCGACCTGGCCTGGAGGCGTGCGGCTCCGTGCGACCGGGCCTCGCGTGCGGGGCCTCGCGGCTGCGTGGCGCCGGCGGGGCTTGTGGGCCCCGGTCCTGTGCTGCCCGCCGCGCCTGGGGCCCCGGCCGGTCGCGCTCTGGCCCGGAGAGCGGGCGGGATGGGGAGTCGCCGGTGCGGGCAGCCGAGCGGGCGGCAGGTCCCGCCTTGCTCCCGCTCGGCCACGCGTCCTGGAGGTGACGGAGGTCACGGTGTTCACCGGAGCGGCCCGTGGGACATTTCGGCTCCCGTGGAAAGGTGTTTCCCAGGGAGGAAAAGGGAAGTGAGCGTGCAGGCAGCGCCCGGGGCGGCGGCGCCGGCGCCTCTTCCAAGCAGCCCGCCGTCCTCAGCGTCCGGAAGACCGTTGTGCCTCGTGTTGCGCACTGTCGTTTCGACGCCTCCTTGTTTTTAGTCCCAGAAGTCCTTGAGGTAGCCCCGTCCGCGCGGGCTGGACGGGCTCTTGCCCGCGGCCTGTGCCCGACGAGGCGCAGGAAGCGCGGAAGACGGTCAACAGTGGCCCTCAGCACTGACGCGTCTTCTGACGCCCCGGCTCCGCTTAAGACGTCCCTGAAGGGAGATGTTGGCCCCGGGGGCTCCGGGGGTCCCGCGCCGGCTCGGTGCGAGGCGCCCCTCGCTCTGCCTGCCCACGCGTGCGGAGCTCCCCGCTCGGTACTGGGACGGTCTGGGACGGCCCCTGCCTCGGCCTCCCTTCCGTCGCCTCCGCGGTGGCGCGAGGACTGGATCCCAGCCGCAGAGGCTGGGGCAGGACTAGGTGGACGGTAGCTGCAGCGCCCAGGAAGAACAGAGCAACAGCCGTTCGTGAGCACTGACGGACGACCCCGTTCGTTACATTGTTTAAAATTACGTTAGCTGGATTTGGCTTTTCCTCAAACAGTGCCCTGTGCCAGCCGGGTTATTTCGTGCAGGCAGAGGGCACTGACCATCCCGGGACCCTGGGATCATGGCCTGAGCCGCAGGCAGAGGCTTAACCAATGAGTCCCCCCGGTGTCCCCCCTTTTAAAAAATAGTTTAAAAATATTTGATTTATTTGACAGAGCACAAGCAGGGGAGCAGCAGGCAGAGGGAGAGGGAGAAACTAGCTTCTGCTGGGCGGGGAGCCCAACGTGGGGCTCCATCCCAGGGCCCTGGGATCATGACCTGAGCCGCAGGCAGACACTTAGGCGACTGAGCCACCCAGGTGCCCCTGGTTATTGCTATTTTACAATATGGAAGTTAAGATTGCACATTTAAATTAAGATTTAAATTACTCTTCAAAACCATGTCAGTGATAACGGAAATTAAGTTGTGTGGGTGTGCCATTTTTTCCTTTTTATTAAACTATTATAGTGTAATCGAAACACAATAGTACGTTAGTTTAAGGGGTATCTTTTTTTTGCATGTCGGTTCATACTGTTAAAAATGGTAACATTAAAAAACTTTTAAAAATATAATATTGTGAACATTTTTCCATGTCATTAAAGTTTTTTGAAATGATTTTTAATGGCTTGATAATATTTTGTTATAGGACCATTAAAAAAGCTATAGTGTTGTTGAAGAATTGATTCTTCTTGTTAAATGTTACGTAAGATCATGGGAAAGTACTCACATATATACGTCTTTGTGTCTTTAATTACTTCTTAGGATACTTGACAGTGTGTAAGAAATTTCTGAAAGGTTCCAGTTTCATTTTTACCAGTAGGATATGGAAATGCTTGGTTCCTTCCATCTTTTTTTTTAATCATAAAATATTATTATTTAAAAAATCCATTTTCAATTTAGTTAGAAGTGGTATCCTGGCTTTTTTAAAAAGATGAGGCATTACTTAACATACCGTAATGAAAGGCACAGATCTTAATAGCTAGGTGGGATGAATTTTGACAGTCGTATATACACAAGTAACCACCATTCAAAACAACATAGAGCCCCAGAATGTTCCTTTCCCATAGTTTCTGCCACTGACCCACTCTTTGTTACTATAGGTTAGTTTTGCCTGTTCTCGGTACTTGATGTAAATGGAGTTACACAGCTCATGGTCTTGTACCTCTGGGATGTTTTCTGCATCATGTTTTTAAGGTGCACGTTGTTGCGTGCACCTCTAGGTGGTTCCTTTTTACTGCCGAGTAGTATTCTGTCGTATAAATATACAGTGGTTTCTCCAGCTTGTGGTCATTTGGGGTTATTTCCAGTTTTTGGCTGTTGTGTCCGAGGATGCTGTGAACATTTTTATTTACTTATTTATTAATTTTTTTAAATAAATTTTTTAAAAAATTTATTTGTCAGAGAGAGAGAGAGAGAGAGAGCGAGCACAGGCAGACAGAGTGGCAGGCAGAGGCAGAGGGAGAAGCAGGCTCCCTGCCGAGCAAGGAGCCGGATGTGGGACTCGATCCCAGGACCTGAGCTGAAGGCAGCCGCTTAACCAATTGAGCCACCCAGGCATCCCTTATTTATTAATTTTTAAAAAAATTTATTTGAGAGAGAGAGAGTGAGTGCGAGTTGGGCGTGGGTCCTAGGGAGAAGCAGACTCCCCTCTGAGCCGGGAGCCTGATGTGGGACTGGATCCTGGGACTCCAGGATCACTACCTGAGCCCGAGGCGGTCACTTAACCAGTTGAACCATCCAGGCGCCCCTGCTTTCAACATTCCTGTGCAGTTCTTGTCCTTTTGTGGGAGCCCTGGGCCTTGGGGCCTCCGCAGCATCCTCTGCAGAGGCTCACTGGCCAGAGCTCAGCTCCAGGGTCCCAGACAGTGGCAGGGATGACTGAGCATTGTCGTCAGGCTCTGTGTCCAGGAGGAAAGGGACACAGCATAGTCTCTGCCATAGACCCCGAGGCCCACCTAACCACACACTGAGGTTTTTGAGTTCTGCTGGATACCAGTGAGCACCCATTGATCAGGGACCCACAATACATCCTTTCCAGCCTTGGGTGGGTCTTTCGCGCTTTCCTCTTGTGTGCCCCTGGGCAGCTAGCTCTTCCTTCTTCCTCACTGCTGTCTATGACTGCAGGCCTCCATTTTCCTTTGTTTCAGCAAATGACCTTGCTTCCTGCCTGGGAAAACCGGACTTCAGGAGCATCTCCCCTACTCTCCTCCTACTCTCCCCCGCCAACATCTAACATTTATTTGTAGCTTTACCCATTCTTGATTCCTTCACTCCTGACCCAGAGGAGGCTGTCCCTTCCCTCATGGTGAATTCTCTGCTCTTATATTTCCCTTCTCCTGCCACCCCCAGAGAGCTTGTACCCTCAGCCTCTCTTGCATCTTCATCCTTCCCTCCCCACTTGGACTACACCCTATGAAACAAACATGAAGGTTTTCTTGCATTAAAAAAAAAAAAAAGCAAATCCCTTGACCCTTTCTTTCCCTCTGCCTAGCACTCTCTCTTTTTACAGGCAGCTCTCTTCGAGTGCAGATTTCTAGCACCCGACAGCCTCTTCTTCGTTCAGTCCCTGCATGCTGCCATCTGGCCCAGCTGGACTGGATGGTTGTCACTCCTTGGTTCTCGACATCCTTTTCTTGACTTTTGGGAGGCCTTTTAACCTTGCTGTGCCTTTTAGGCTCCATTCTCTGGTCTACTGCCTGGGTTCCTTTTCCTCCATCTGTGGTAACTTACTGTCGATTAAGTCCAGAGGCTCTGACTTCTGTCTTTTATCCTCTAGTGTAGGAGAGCTCGGTGCCAGCTCTATTCTTGATTCCCAAATCCGTCTGTGGGTAAAGCACAGAGTTCTTTTCTGTGCTCCGCTACCCCCTCACATGTCCTTTCCTCTCAGGCTGGCAGCTTCTATACGTGATGAGTGGCTCCTGCCACCAGGCGTCATGGGTCACTGAGCCAGAAGCTTGGAGTCTCTAGACAGGCTTCTAAGGTCACCAGATCCCGCCCCTCCTCCTACCTCTCCTGCCGGGCCTCCCTTTGCTTCTGCTCACCGGCGCTGGGTGGGAGGCTCCTGCTTCTCGAAGCTGTATTGTTCCCCTGGTTTTACAGTTTGCCACTCCTTTTCTTGCCCACAGGTTAGTTGTCCTTAGTTCCTTTCTCTAGATAACGTATTTTTCTGTGTGTTTTCTTGCTGATTTTTCAGATTTTTTTGGTTGGGGATGGTTATAATTTGTACTTAGAATCCTATAGAAGAGGTTTTCAGTTCAATATGAAGATAGACTGGAAGGATAGCTTAGCCAAGACTGTTTTATATGAAAATAGTTGATAAGTACATGCTGAGATGCCTAAGAACTTAGTCAATAATTTATTAATACACTGTTCTGTCTGTTTATACCATCAATTTTTAGAAAATCTTTTGTGGTAGAATATAAACAAAGCCCATCTTTGTGAAAATGAGTTCCATTTTTCCTTTGTTTTCTGCCTGTGTGCCTTGCATTTTC
>PISX010035220.1:0-13166 GCA_004024625.1 Mellivora capensis
AGAAACAAGATGGGATTGGGAGGGAGACAAACCATAAGTGACTCTTAATCTCACAAAACAAACTGAGGGTTGCTAGGGAGAGGGGGTCGGGAAAGGGGGGTGGGGTAATGGACATTGGGGAGGGTATGTGCTATGGTTAGTGCTGTGAAGTGTGTAAACCTGGCGATTCACAGACATGTACCCCTGGGGATAAAAATATATTTATATAAAAAATAAAAATTAAAAAAAATAAAAAATAAAAAATAAATAAATAGTAGATAAAATCACGGACTTCCAAGCAAAACAAAACCGAGTTTAAAAATCTGACTCCCACAACCCAAAAACTCCATCATTAGTTGGAATAAATAAATAGTGATATTACCCATAAAAAACAAAAACAAAAACAAAACAAAACAAAAAAAAACAAAGACAGCACATCATTCAACACGGCACAGTAACTTTCAATCAGAAATCTTTATATAGTGCATTCAGTCTGAGAGCCAAAGGGTACAAGCAAGAGTGGCCCCCTTATCATCACTCCCAGTGACCCACATAGGAAATCTGTGCTTCCCACTCTCCCTCAAGCTATAGATTCTGCAGATATGGAGGTCTTGGTTCCCAAAAACCAAGAAGTTCAGTCACAGTCAACAGGAGGAGTCTTTAATGAATGACAAGCTAAAGTTGCTTTCTGGTCATTTCAGGCGCCTTGTGGCCAAGGGAGCAGCAAGCAGGAAGAAGAATCACAATTCTAGAAGGGATGTGTCATCCTAATCTCAGAATTCACCAAGCCATATAGTATATAGGGTAAGATATTCAATATGTGTCAAGAATTGGTACATGAATTTTCTAAGAAAGGACCAATTTTCCCAAGCTATATAAATTTGATTTGAAAAGAAGACACAAACATAAAAGTAACTTCATTCAGTAAACACTTATTAAATCGTAGCTAGCTGCTGTGTAATCACACACATATACACATTTTAACAAAATGTGACACTAATGCAAATCCAGGTAATAAAGGCAAGAAACAATGAAAAATACAGTAAACTTTTTAGGAACACATTTAGTTCTAGGTTAAAATCTTAACATTTTTTAAAAACCTCAAAAATAATATATTTGCATTGCTTTTCCTTTCATAAAAGCATTTATGCACAAAATTATTTTTAAGAAGAAAAAAAAATGTTACCTTTGAATTTCTTCTGGAAAAGTTGCACTAAACATAAGGGTTTGACGCTGTTCTTTTGATGGCATTCCAGGGCAAGAAATTAACTTCTTCATTTCTGGTCCAAAACCCATATCCAGCATGCGATCAGCTTCATCCAGAACTAAATATTTGACTTGTCTGAGACCAATCTTTAAGAATATTTTTAAGAATTAGAGCAGAAAATGCATACAAATCAACATATTAAACTAAAACGTTCCTCACAATTCTGACTACTAATTTATTGTTAAGCATGAAGATTATAAGTCAATGCAGAAAATAATGAGAATTGTTATGCTTAGATAACACTAGTACTGTTTAGATACTGATGAACAATTCCTGATCTTCACTAACATGTTAGCCACTAGCCACCTACAGCTATTAAGTACTTAAACCATGGCTACTGTGCGTAAAAAACAGAATTTTAAATTTTATATCATTTTTAAATTTGTGTAACCCACATGTGGCTGCTGACTACTAGACTGGACTACTGTAGAGATGTATAGCTTATTATCTGATAAAATCAGTCTTTAACATAAGGAAAAATTTCCTAACAGCATGACATATTCAAATGTCTTATAAGGGGTAAATTTAGCTTAACACTTTAAACTCTTAATAAATTCTCCATTCTCTAATCACTTGGGAACAACTGAGAAACTTCTGTCACCTTCACATGAATACTTATTACTATAAGGAGAAGGAGACATTTTCAAGGAAAACAAATGAATTTGGCATAACTATGTAGGTTGTTTAGTGAGAAATCAAGGTGGATTTCTCTGGATAGTCTAAATAAGTATCCAAAGAAAACTGCCTTTATAAAGAAAGACCATGTTTTGAGTAATCCCTTTAGAGAAGAGCCTAAAAAAAAGCAAAGGAGGTTCATCAAAGCGAGCTTAAAGCACTGATTTACAGATGTGATAAAGTGTTACATGAATACCTAAAGTAAGTACATAAACCTAAATATGTTTTTAAAGGCTCAAAATTTTTAACAATCCTGGTTAACATCATCCTATGCTTAAAAAGACACAAATGCTAATAATCAGGCTTTCTTTTATGAAGAAAAGATGTCATCACGACTTACATGAAACTAGATAAAAGCATTTACTCCATTTCTCCCAGTGTAGTGCAATATGGGATATAGACTTGAGTCAGATCCAGCTTCTAGCCCTAGTCTTCACTAGAGCTAAGTGAGGGATTTTAAACAAATTACATAATCTCATTCACTATCTTCTCAAATACAAAATAGGAAATACTATTTATCTACTGTTGGAGTTATTTTAATAATTGTGTAAGAATGCATTCAAAAAGAGTGGCTCCTGGGTGGCACAGTTAAGTGTCCAACTCTTGGTTTTGGCTCAGGTCATGATAGAGCCCCGGTACCCTTCCCACCCCGTGCTCACTGTCTCTCTAAAGTAAGTAATATACATCTTAAAAACAAAAAAAGAATGCCTTCAGAGAATCTGATGGGCACCTAACATAAACAGTACTCTAATAAGTCCTTATCTCTTTGCATCATCTTTCCTTTTCCCATTCAAAAAAAATGATATCAATCCACAATTTTATTATCCGTCTAGGGCCTACCTTTTCTTTACTTATGATATCCATCAGTCTCCCAGGAGTAGCACATAATATATTACAGCCTTGTACTATTTGTCGAATTGAATGCCCCAACTGGGTTCCCCCATATATAACAACAGCTCTTACACAGGTCCTATTAGCAAGAAAAATGGATGTTATTTTCTAGTTTTGTGAAAATTATATACTTGTTTCTATGTTTTAAAAAACCCATAAAGAAAAAACCTAATACATTCAACTACCTGAAAAAAATTAAACTCTTCCTAGGAAGAAGTTGAAAAGCAAATGACAAATGATGGAAAAAAACACTGGAATATATCCAATAAAGGACTCTTCGGGGCGCCTGGGTGGCTCAATAGGTTAAGCCTCTACCTTCAGCTCAGGTCATGATCTCAGGGTCCTGGGATCAAGCCCCATATCGGGCTCGCTGCTCAGCAGGGAGCCTGCCTCCCCCTCTCTCTCTGCCTGCCTACTTCTGATCTCTCTCTATCAAATAAATAAATAAAATCTTTGAAAAAAAAAGGGGGGGGGGCTCTTCAAAAACAATAGTAAACACCAATACCACCTAATTAAAAATTGGCCAGAAACTGGGTGCCTGGGTGGCTCAGTGGGTTAAGCCTCTGCCTTCGGCTCAGGTCATGATCTCAGAGTCCTGGGATCAAGCCCCGCATTGGGCTCTCTGCTCAGTGGGAAGCCTACTTCCCCCCCAAACACCCCCTGCCTCTCTGCCTACTTGTGATCTCTGTCAAATAAATAAAATCTTAAAAAAATGGCCAAAAACATGAACAAGTGGTTCATAAAAAATACAAATGGCTTTTAAACATTTTTTAAGGTCAACATTACTGTAAAAATGAAGACAAATGAAGACAAACACATTTTTCCCAAAGTTTAATAATACCATGTTAGCCATTTCACAATTTTAATCTCTTTCACAATTTTAACTCTTTCTTAAAATTTAAAAACTTCTCTCTTGTCCCAATAAATTCACATGTATTAATTTAACCTTCAGATATGTCCCCACAAATGGGGAAAGAAGACCTTATAGTAATATTCACTGCCAGCTTTATTTTTAGTATCAAAAGACTGAAACCTTATAGTCTAGTCATCCAAAGGGATACTGTACATTCTTAAAAAGAAAAGAGCTACAGTTTCAGATTAGGCATTATCTCTAAAATTTACCATTAAAAAAATAGAGTGACAACAGCTTAGTGTGCTACCATTTGCTGAGAGGAGGATTAAAGTGCATACATGTGCACCAGCTATTTCTACTCTAATTCATACAAAACTGTTAAGAATGGGTAACTCTAAAGAGAATTAAATAACTGGGGGGGGGGGTAAAACAACAGGGCAATTTTATGTGGGTTTTTTTTAAAGTTTATTTATTTATTTACGTAATCTCTACCCCCAACACAGGGCTCAAATTCATGACTCTGAGATCAAAAGTCACATGCTCAGGTCTCCTGGGTGGTTCAGTTGGTTAGGTGTCCGATTCATAACTTTGGCTCAGGTCATGATCTCATGGGTCTTGGAATCAAGTTCTGCATCAGGCTAATACTGAGCATGACATCTCCTTGAGATTGTCTCTCTTTCTAAAGTAAATAAATAAATCTTAAAAAAAAAAAAAAAAAGGAGGGGTTGCATGTTCTACTGAATGAGCTAGGCAGGCACCCCCAAAACTTTGTTAATTAAATAAACTCATTACTTTAAACAGTTTCTTTGTTTTCTCCCATTGCTAGGCCTAAATAAGGTAATACATAAAAAAATTATGTATAACTTACTAAATGCTAAGGATTCAGTAACTTAGTTATTACCATTATTCTTCTAAGTGTACCATAATTTAACCAGTCCTTGAATGACAGACATTTAGATACTTTTTAGTCTTCTGCCACAATATTACAACAAATTTCCATGTACAAATATTCATTTTGTGCATACACATTATCTGAATTTACCATGCACATGTTTTTAACAAAGAAAATATGTGTTATTTTTTACTTGACTTAAAAGTCTAAAAGCAACATAGTACATGGAGACTATTTAAAAAAAACTCTGGCCTCAGCAATATATATACCCACTTAAAAAAAATCTATTAAGTTTGACATTAGATTTTTTTAAGAACTTGGTTTTTTCTTCTCATTTTAAAATAAACTGATTCAGTGGTGCCTGGGTGGCTCAGTTGGTTGAACATGTGACTCCTGATCTCAGCTCAGGTCTTGATCTCAAGGTCATGAGTTCAGTCCCACTCTGGGCTCTATGCTCAACGTGGAGCCTACCTCAAAAAAATAAAATAAAATAATTCACAGAAAATAAAATGTTAATAATTTCTACATAGAAAGCTCTTAAAAAAACCTGCAAAAAAGAACACTAAGATTCTATCAGATAAAGTGGTAAATAACAATGTTTAATTAACAAAGGAAAAATTATTAAGTGTTCCAAAAGTTGTTCAACCTCTTAATAAATTTTTAAAAAATGAAGATACCTGTAGCGGTTTTACAATATATATACAAAATTTTTCCATTTTCCTTCCCTTTTTCAAATATAGATCCTAAATCTCTTTCCCCTTAAATGTGTGTAAGGCTGGCTTCATATGTGTGCAACCTGTGCAGTCACACAGGGTCCCAAGGTAAGAAGAGCCCTTAGCTTGATTTAATGCTATGCTATATTCAGTCTTAAAATTCACAATAATTTTTGAGCAAAGGTCCCTGCATCTTCATTTTGCACTGGTTCCAGCAAATGACATAGCTAGTCCTGAGTACAGGGCAGACTGAGTGCTGAGTGATAAACACAATATGGCAAAAGTGACTGAGACGTTTTTAAAAGAGCCGCTGTAGCTTCCTCCTTGCTCTTTCTTGTTCATCACTCTAAGCAAGCCAGAAGTCACTTCCTAAGGACAACCAAGGATCCTTATGGGAGCAGTACAGTCAAGCCTTCAGATGACTACAATTGTTGCCTGGTATTTTGCCTGCAGTCTTATAACAGACCTCAAGCCAGAAGCACTCAGCTAAACCGTTCTCCAATTCCTTATCCCCAGTAACTATTAGGTAATATTTACATTTTGAGTAACTAGGTTTTAGGTAATTTGTTAGGCAGCAATCTGTACCAAATGTCAGCAAAATGTATAGTGAAACTGGCATTCTCATATACTGCTGATAGAACTGTATATTGGTGGAAGAGTTAAGTATATACCCTTTAACATTAAACTTATAAAAACCTACTCTGAGGAAATGCTTAAAACATAAAAATAGAAAATCTTTATTTAAGCAAGCTGTTCATTATAATTTATGGTGGCCCCAAACTAGAAACAACCTAAATGCTGCAAATAGACATAAAATATGTACACATAAACAATTTAAAAATGATTAAAAATTGGGGTGATTATGATATAAGAATTTTCTACATTATGAAGTTACATGTGAACAGATTATCATGAGGAACACCCTAAGTGCATTAAGCATACATTTAAAACTATCAGAAAATATACCACCATTATGTTCACTATTTTATCTTTCTACTTCTATTATCATCTGATTTTAATATGCATGTTTTTTTAAAAATAAGCATGTTTCTTTTAAAAATTAACAGGGATTCCATAAAGATGATGACGAAAAAGTACACTTCAATCAAGTAACACTAATTATGTGACTACACTGACTTATTCCCAAAGTAACTGAGAAAAATCTCTGAAGGAAAACTTGTTTTGAGTGGCATTCGAGATGTACATACCCAAAAGAAAACTTTCTGGCTTCCAGATAGATCTGATTGATCAGTTCTCGAGTTGGTGCTACAATAATGCACTCTGGTTCCTGCAGCTCTTTAAAACGACTGGCTGTTATTCCATCACGCATCATATGTGCCAAAATTGGCAAGAGAAAAGCTGCCTAGAAGTTGAATTACATAATTTAAAATTTAAAAATTTTTTTAATTTAAATTTAAATTTAAATTTTAAATTAAATTTAAAAATTTAAAATTTAAAAAAATTTATAATACACCATCCTTCTCCCTGTAGAAATAAATCTATTCCTTAATCCCTTACAGCTTCTAGATTCTTCTCCCACCTTGCTGGTAAATTTAATATGAGAGAGGAAAACAATTATTTTGGTGAGTTTTTGATAGATATATTTCAGTTATTTAAAAAGCATACCCATGAATTCTAAATAATTAACATAAACGTACTGAGGATAATGTACACATAACCTGATGTAAATCAGTGCATTTAGCAATTACTCTAAATGAACTCCTTTTGGAGTAGAGCTAAAATTATCACAGAATACATGACAAAAGTGGTACACAAACAACAAAAATTGGGAAATCATTCATTTGGATTACTCACCCTCAGTAAAATTAATGTGGCAAGTGAAATTTTATGCTACAATTTTCTCATTAAGCAAATTAGACAGCAAATTAGACAAATTAGACTTCCAAAACTATGTGTAGGTCATCAGCTGCTATAGTATACAACTCCTTTATTATCTCAATTCTACTCCAGAGGCTAATAAAAGTTGAAATAGCATGAACCATAATTCTTTGATTCAGAAAGGATAGGCTTTTAGACTCATCTCAAGGAACTCCATTTAACAGAAAGATACCAAAGGTAAGTCCTAAGACCAACCCGATCTCATCAGAGTTCTTTTAGATAGCGTAACCTGAAGTTACTCCATATTAAAGACCAGGTACAATGTATGTTGCGATTTCTCATTCTTTTGACTCCAAAACTTTATCAGCTTTATTATACAACTTATTTTCCCTCTCTCTCTGCGTTTTATAACCTCTGGTACTTTGACCGTCAATCATTTTGTTATATATTTTTTTAAGGATGTAGGGCATAGACGGAGAGAGAAACCCAAGCAGGCCCCATGCCCAGCACAGAGCTCGATGAGGGACTCGACCTCACAACCATGAGATCATGACCTGAGCTGGACATTTAACACCAACTGAGCTACACAATCACCCCTCAATCATTTTGTTTTAGACACCACCATCTTCCAGGAATTGAACAGTCGTAAAATGGATTAAACAGCTATGAACTGCAACACTATCTAGAAATAGTTCTAAATTCTTTCTTCAGAAGTATACAAACCCCCCTTGGGGTGCCTGGGTGGCTCAGATAGTTGAACTTCTGCCTTCGGCTTAGGTCCAAGCCTGGCATTGGGCTCCCTGCTCAGTGGGGAGCCTGCTTCTCTCTCTCCCTCTCTTCTGCTGTTCCCCCTGCTTGTGTTCTCTCACTCTCACTCTCTCTCTCTGTCAAATAAATAAATAAATAAAATCCTTTGGAAAACAAAAAAAAAGTATAAGAACCCCAATAAAACCAGAATTCAGAAGCAAAACAATGAGTACTTTTAACAGTTCACTGAAATCATCAACCTTCCATCCAACAAAAACGACTCAAACTACTTGAGAAGAACTAAAGTTCAAAAACTATTAATAATTTGATTATGGGGCAGACTACATGTGGGGAAAAGGACTTACAGTCTTTCCAGACCCTGTCTGAGCACAAGCCATCAAATCTCGTCCTGCTAATATAATAGGAATACTGTATTTTTGCACAGGAGTAAGCTTAGTATAACCAGCTTTAGTAATGTTGTTATTCAGTGTCTGACAGAGATTAGCTTCCTCAAAAGTCTAAAAGAAAGGGGAAAAGGTATGATTAAATTCCATATATCATATGCAGATCATTCCATAAACATATTTCATTTGAGTAGTCTCAAGCTTTTGTTAACTCCACTTTATATACTAAAGTTACTTTACCAATATGCCCCCACTCAAAAATACTATCTACAGCCTGTATATTATTACTTGATGGAATTAAAGAGTATTCTCTATAGACACTAGTTTTAAGGACATTTTTTTTCTGGCCCCTTAAAACCTGTAAAATATAAATACCTTGATCAGTAACAATGGCTCATTAACAACAGGGGACTACAGGCACCCCCCCTACTCCTTAGAATATCATTCTCCTAAGACAGATTTCTCATATACTTAAGAAGCAGAAATCTTCAATCCCTAGGAAAAGTATCCTTTTTATTAAATGAAGTTCTCATCCTAGTTTGGGAATGTGGGGATGAAATTTAATACTCTTTCAACATAGCCATTAATTCTGCAAGTAATATAAAGTAGATAAGGTTCTCAATTTCTGACCTAAAACGTTATATGCTAAAAATGAAACTTTTGTATTCTGCAGAAATGTACCATATGTTACAAAGTATGTTATATAGTCAATACAGAAATAATTATTACACTAACCAGAATTGCTGGTGGTGCATCGTGTCCAGATACTTCTACAAGAATAGTATCATATTTGTCAAAGTTTATGCCTGTCTGATAATGTGCAAAGATGGAATCCTCATCCTCAGGTGGAGGAGGCGGTATGTAGGTCACCTTTGGTCCTTAGAATCCAAATAAAAGATAGAGCTTAAATTATAAGGACCGAAAGAAAAGTAAGGGGGAAAACAAAAACTGAAAATCAAATTTTAAATACTGAGGAACTTCCCACTGTTTACCATTAAAATTCACTTCAAATTTTAAAAAAAAATGTAACTCTGCTCTTACTTTTCATTTTTATTAAAATGCAACAGACGTTCATGTGGCTCACATAAAAATTATTATACCTTGAGTGTCACCACTTTCTCCTCCTTCAGCTTCTGACTTCCACGAATCTTAAAGGGAATCAAACCCAAAAAAGAGATAAATTTTTTTTAAAAATTTAGAGGTGAAAGAGCTTTCACTGTAAAAATCAAACACCTTATCTAAAGTAAAACTTACT
Organism: Mellivora capensis; assembly: GCA_004024625.1. Lineage (NCBI taxonomy): Eukaryota > Metazoa > Chordata > Mammalia > Carnivora > Mustelidae > Mellivora > Mellivora capensis. The sequence goes on from PISX010035220.1 coordinate 9,516, forward strand.
TTTTCCAGAGCCTGTTACTACTTCTTCATTTAAACCTTTGTAACCACCTAATAAAAGAAATTCATACCGATAATTAGTCAAGATACAAGGTTATGCACATCTTTATTTTCACTGCTTGTCTTCAAAGAGAACAAGTTCTAAAAATGGACAGACATCTTTAAAGTCCTTCATACAAATAAGACAATTAAGATAAATAGAATCCTTAACAACTTTAGGTTTAATATTAAAAATGCTCATTTTATGTAGATGATACTGATTTATGTTATCAGTTTTTGTTTAAGCTTCTCAGTCCCTTTCATAGTTTCTATATTTCTGAGCAAAGGAATGTATTTTCTTTTCTTTCTTTTTTTTTTTTAAGAATTCATTTTCTAAAATGAACTAAAAGTCCATCTGTATGGGGGAATCCCCACTACTATTCCCAGGTTGTATGACTGAGCAGGACTCAGAATATAGTCATACTCACAGCTAGGATTTTTTAGTGAAAGGACAGGGAGCATCAGCAAAGGGAAAAGGTGCATGGGGCAAAGTCCAAAGATAACCAGATAAGAGCTTCCAAGAGTCCTCTCCCACTGGTGTCACAAAGAATACACTTGTAAATTATTTAGCAACAAGTTGTGAAAACATGTTGGAAATACTGCCTACCAGAGAAGTTCTTTAGGGACTCAGTACCCATGGTTTTTATTAGAGGCTGAAAATGGAGCCACCACTTTCTGCCTGGCACATACCAATATTCCAGACTCCAGAAAGAAAAGCTGGGATTAAAACTCCATTGTTGTAAAAATACTCCAGGCACACTAAGCCATTCTTAAACTAGTTAGGGTGGTGAGAACCCTCCTCAAATCCAATTTCCCAGATGCCAGGAAAAAAACAACCTTGTAAGAAGGACATTCAAAGAGTAGAAGTCAGGCCTGTCATGTTAGCTATTTTCCGTACACTACCTTCATGGTTTTAAATAACTAGTCCTCTATCGTGCTACTTTCCAGTATTATCACAAAAAAGAATAAGGACTGCATTAGATTTGAAAATCTAACTAGATACATTATCACATGTAAACTCTCTTTCTTGTCCTGAACATCCACAGATCTTTAAATCCTTTACCCAACAAGATCTGAGCATTTCTAGATACGGTTTAACTAACCATTAATAACTTCTTTATGAATAATCTAAGAATCAAGGTGGGAAACAGAGGTAGTTCAAGGGAGTCATCTCTTTGAATGCTCTCAGACTACTAATGATCACTTTGAATTTTTCAGAGATATCAAATACATTTTATTACTTTCCTAGTCCAGAAAGCATTTTAACTTTTATATTACATTTAAATATTATAACTCTGAAAAAAATTTTCATAGTACAAAATCATGTATACTGAACTTTCTTTATGCCTTATACCAAATCAAATTAACTGTTTCATAAGAAAAAAAATTGTTTTAATATAAGAACACATACATACAAACATATTTCAATCTTCAACATCTGCACAGGATCCTATTTTAGGGTGATATGATTTATTAAACCATTATTTATTGATGAATTTTGGTTGCTTTTCAGTTCTTATTATAAATGAAGCTTCAGTGAACACCCTTGTGCATACATTGAACAAATACATCTATGGTATATAATCCCTATAATGGAACTGTTACACAGAGGAGTATTTAAATAATACTCCAAAACAGGCTGAGCATGTCTACTCCTCAAAATGTGCTAAAGAAGTAACAGTCACCAAACCTTTAACTTCAAAAATGAAATTAGGATTACTATAACGTTAATCATTTATAGGTAAACCAAGTAAGAACTCACCTCGTCCACTTCCACTGCCACTTCTGCTTTGGTAAGTGTCACCATTACCTGTAATGCATTTTTTTTTTTTTACAGATTATTTAGAGGAAACATAGTTCACCTTTTTTTTAAACATAGCTCTCGTCTTTGAAAGCATAAACCAAATAGCTATTTCTATTCAAATATTGAGTGTTATGGATTCCTGGTCCCTTCATCCATCCATCTCTTAATTCTACATTTAATTTAAATCTTTTCCTTATTTGGACATTTTGTTTAAAGACTTTTCCTTTCTTTAAGAGAGTTTTAGATTTACAGAAAAATTGAAGGAACAGAAATTTCCCATATACCGCCTCCTGCCCCACATTTGAACAGCCTCCCCCGTTATCAATACGCCCCACCAGTGTAGTACACTTCTTACAACTGATGAACCTAAGTTGACATGGCATAATCGAAGTTTACATGAGGGCTCACTCTTGGGTGTTGTACATTCTATGGGTTTGAACAAATATAAAATGACATGTATCCACCATTAATGTATCACACAAAGTATTTTCATTGTCCTAAAGAAAAATGCTCCATGCTATTCATCCCTCCTCCTCCAACCACAGGCAACCACTGATCTTTTTACCCTTTCCCAGAGTTGTTTCTTTTCCAGAATGTCATACAGTTGGAAATTATACAGTGTGTAGCCTATTCAGATTGGCTTCTTTCATTTAGTAATATGCATTTGGGGTTCCTCATCTTTTCAGAGATGGATAGTTCATTTCCTTTTGTTATTCAATAATATTCTATTGTCTGGATTTACCAGTTTATCCACATTTGCACATTTTTTAGCAACAATTGTGGCTTTTTAAAAAGTTTTCTCTTCAAATCCCCTAACTCAGGTTCCCTTTGAAACCACTAAAACTTCATTTTCCTTCCTCCAATTAAAGGTATAATTTACACCTCAAATTAACTGGTAGATAAGAGAGAAACATTAATTCACAGTGTACAAATTTTCTAAGAAGGCAAAGCTGCTCATGTATTTTTGTCTGCAGATATATGAAGCAGACAAAATCATGAGCTAACCTACTACACTCGAATGTATCTATTAGGTTACTAACTGTAGAGCTAAAAGCATGTATGAATTGTTAACATTCAATAAGAAATTCTATTTCTGGGGCACCTGGATGGCTTAGTTGGTTAAGTGTCTGCTTTCCTCTTAGGTCATGATCCTAGGGTTCTGGGATCCAGCCCCACAACAGGCTCTTGGCTCAGTAGGGAGTCTGCTTCTCCCTGTGCCCCTCCCCCCAGCTCATGCTCACACAGTCTCTCTTGCTCTCTGACATAAATAAATATTTGGAAGGAAAGAGGGAAGGAAGGGAGGGAAGGAAAGAAAGAGAAACGGAGGGGGAAACAGGAAAAGAAAGAGAGAAAGGAAGGAAGGAATTAAGAAATTAATTCTATTCATCCTTTCTGATGGAGGCATAATACTCCATAGTGTATATGGACCATATCTTCCTTATCCATTCGAAAGGATGAATACCCAACTTTTGTAGCAACATGGATGGGACTGGAAGAGATTATGCTGAGTGAAATAAGTCAAGCAGAGAGAGTCAATTATCATATGGTTTCACTTATTTGTGGAGCATAACAAATAACATGGAGGACATGGGGAGATGGAGAGGAGAAGGGAGTTGAGGGAAATTAGAAGGGAAGGTGAACCATGAGAGACTATGGACTCTGAAAAACAACCTGAGGGTTTTGAAGGGGCCGGGGCGGGGGGGCGGCGGCGGTGGGAGGTTAGGAGAGCCAGGTGGTGAGTATTAAGGAGTGCACGTATTGCATGGAGCACTGGGTGTGCTGCAAAAACAATGAATACTGTTACGCTGAAAA
>PISX010035221.1:0-13183 GCA_004024625.1 Mellivora capensis
GTTGAATACAATCCCTATCAAAATACCATCAAATTTTTTCTAAGAAGTGGAACAAGTAATCTTAAAATTTATATGGAACCAGAAAAGACCCCGAATAGCCAGAGGAATGTTAAAAAAGAAAACCAAAGTTGGTGGCATCACAATTCCAGACTTCAAGCTCTATTACAAAGTTGATCATCAGGACAATATGGTACTGGCACAAACACATAGATCAATGGGACATAAGAGAGAGTCTAGAAATGGACCTTCAACTCTACGGTCAACTAATCTTCATCAAAGCAGGAAAGAATGTCCGATGGAAAAAAGACAGCCTCTTCAACAAGTGGTGTTGGAAAAATTGGACAGCCACATACAGAAGAATGAAACTGGACCATTTCCTTACACCACACACAAAAATGGACTCAAAATGGATGAAAGACCTCAATGTGAGACAGGACTCCATCAAAATCCTTGAGGAGAACATAGCCAACAACCTCTTCAACATCAACAGCAGCAACTTCTTTCTAGGCACATCGCCAAAGGCAAGGGAAGGAAGGGCAAAAATGAACTATTGATCTTTATCAAGATCAAAAGCTTTTGCACAGCAAAGGATACAGTCAACAAAACCAAAAGACAACTGATAGAATGGGAGAAGATATCTGGAAATGACCTATCAGATAAAAGGGTAGTATCCAGGGACGCCTGGGTGGCTCAGTTGGTTAAGCGGCTGCCTTCGGCTCAGGTTGTGATCCCAGCGTCCTGGGATCGAGTCCCGCATGGGGCTCCTTGCTCGGCGGGGAGCCTGCTTCTTCCTCTGCCTCTGCCTGCCACTCTGTCTGCCTGTGCTTGCTCTCTCTCTCTCCCCCTCTCTCTCTGACAAATAAATAAAATTTTTTTAAAAAGGGGGGTAGTATCCAAAATCTAGAAAGAATTTCTCAAACTCAACACCCAAAGAACAAATAATCCAATCAAGAAATGGGCAGAAGACATGAAAAGACATTTCTGCAAAGAAGACATCCAAATAGCCAACAGACACATGAAAAAGTGCTCCCATCACTCGGTATCAGGAAAATACAAATTAAAACCACAAGTGATACCACTTTACACCAATCAGTATAGCTAAAGTTAACAAGTCAGGAAACGACAGATGTTGGCAAGGATGTAGAGAAAGGGGAACCCTCCTACACTGTTGGTGGGAATGCAGGTTGGTGTAGCCACTCTGGAAAACAGTATGGAGGCTCCTCAAAAAGTTGGAATTAGAGTTACCCTATGACCCAGCAATCATGGTACTGGGTATTTACCCTAAAGATACAAATGTGGTGATCTGAAGGGGCACGTGCAACTGAATGTTTATAGTAGCAATGTCCACAATAGCCAAACTATGGAAAGAACCTAGCTATCTATCAACAGATGAATGGATAAAGAAGATGTGGTATATATATACAATGGAATACTATGCAGCCATTAAAAGAAACGAAATCTTGCCATTTGCAACAATGTGGTTGGTACTAGAGGGTATCATGCTAAGCGAAATAAGTCAATCAGAGAAAGACAATTACCATATAATCTCTCTGATATGAGGAATTTGAGAGACAGGGCAGGGTGTCATGGGATGTAGGGAGGGGAAAAAATGAAACAAGATGGGTTCAGGAGGGAGGTAAACCATAAGGAACTCTTAATCTCATGAAACAAACTGAGGGCTGCTGGGGGATGAGGGGGTGAGGAGAGGGTGGTGGGGTTATGGACATTGGGGGTGGGTATGTGCTGCGGTGAGTGCTATGAAATGTGTAAGACTGATGAATCACAGACCTGTACCCCTGGGGCAAATAATACATTATATGTTTAAAAACAAAACAAAAAAAACACCTCTTTTGCCTCTTGTGCAACTTGTTAAAAACACAGATTCCTGGCCCCAGCCCATGAGATATTAATTCAATAAGTTAGGTCTGGGGTGAAGCCCAGAAATGTGCATTTCATTAAACTGCCCAGGTCAATCTTGTCTTGGGGACCCATTTATAAGATTCTGTAATCGTAAAACCTACTTGTAACTGCTTTCCACTCTTACAGTTTCCTTTCACTCCAAGGGAAATTGTTTTTTGTTTATTTGTTTGTTTGCTTTAATTCAATTCAGAATTGTCAGAGGTGTCTGAAAGAGCTCCGAGTTTCAACAAAAACAGGTGAATTACCAGCAGAGTGATTTATGAAGTGAAATAACTCACTCATTTAGGCAAATCGGCTCCCCCTTGTGGAATGTGTTCTATGGCAGGTATGGACCTTATAAACGAAACAGAGGTCTCAGGGCTGCTGAGCTTGTCGACACAAGTGAACCACAACTATTTCTGTCGCTCTTGAAACTGAATTCTGGGAAAGCCATTTGGTTTCCTGAGTCCTGCTTCACTTGATTGCTTGCATCTAATATGATGCTCAGAGTTCCTGTCTCACTGATGGCATGAATAGAAATTAATTGAATTAGCCATCTCCAATTTTCATTCTAACAAACCCACTTAGAATTTAATTCTGCAATGTCTTCTTTCCTGAAAGCCTTCTCTTTTTAGAAGTAAAATCCCTAGATAAATAAACCACCAAAGAAAAGTTTTTCCCTTGGCTATTTCCAAAGATAGATAAGCTAAATGAATTTTGTACAATAGGTTCCATCATCATTTCTAAAACCAGTATTTTTTATCAAAATCTCTTAATTCTATGATAATCTCTTGTAATGTGTGTTTGCTGTATTATTTAAGATTATTCACTTTTGCAATGGAAAATAAGAGAAGCAAACAGGGAAAGGAGATGAAACTAAACAAAGAAGCAAGTAGCTTACGAGTCACAGCAGACATAGATGAATTAAGTAGAGGAATACATGTGCCAACATAGAGAGGAAGGGATGGACAAAACAAGAGGCACCAAATAGTTATGCTACACACATCAAGAACAAGATTTTTTAAAAGGATGTCGTGCAGGGAAATTACATCAATGCGATGGTTGCTTCCAAGAACATGAATTGTGCAATATTCAATCTATGAGGTCTTAAAATGGCTCCTGTTGTTCACACTTATCCAGATACCAGGGTTTCTGCCCAAGAAACAATGACGGCTGCTCACCTGCCTTTTTGGCAGCTACGGACATTGACCGGCGGTGCTTGACAGGGTGTGTGTTTCCAATAGAGCAAGTGTGTTTTAAGACTGCCGGTAACTTAGGTCTGTTGGGTGCTCAAACCTCACTTCTCATCCTCATAAACACACCATCCCTGGGAAGAATGATGTGGCAGAGAGAGAGAGAGGGAGAGAATATGCAAACATCTCCAGAATTCAAATAGTGTGGGCATTTCACCCCATTAGTACTCTATATTAAATATATTGGCCTATCCCATTTCTTCTTCCTAGTTTGCAATGTGTATTTTATTTTAAGATTTATCTGTTTATTTGAGAGAGAGAGAGAAAGAGAGAGAGAGAGAGAAAGCATGAGCAGAGGAGAGGCAGAAAGAGAGGGAGAAAAATCCCAAGTAGACTCCCTGCTGAGCACGGATCCTGACAGCCCTGAGATTGTGACCTGAGCCAAAACCAAAAGCTGTATGCTTAACTGACTGAGCCACCCAATCACCAGTGAAATGTGTATTTTATTTTATTTTTTTAAAGATTTTTTTAAATTTATTTGACAGAGAGAGACACATCGATAGAGGGAACACAAGCAGCAGGGGTGGGGGAGGGAGAAGCAGGCTTTCTGCCAAGGAGCGAGACTGATATGGGCTTCAATCCCAGGACCCTGGGATCACAACCTGGGCTGAAGGCAGACACTTAGCTGACTAAGCCACCCAGGCACCTGAAATGTGTATTTTAATTTTTTTTTAATTTATTTATTTGTCAGAGAGAGAGGGAGAGCGAGTGAGCGAGCACAGGCAGACAGAGTGGCAGGCAGAGACAGAGGGAGAAGCAGGCTCCCTGCCGAGCAAGGAGCCCGATGTGGGACTCAATCCCAGGATGCTGGGATCATGACCTGAGCTGAAGGCAGCTGTTTAACAAAATGAGCCACCCAGGTGTCCCTGAAATGTGTATTTTTTTATTTTTTTTAAAGATTTTTTATTTATTTATTTGACAGAGATCACAAGTAGGCAGAGAGGAAGGCAGAGAGAGAGGGAGAAGCAGGCTCCTGCCAAGCAGAGAGCCCGATGCGGGGCTTGATCCCAGGACCCTGGGATCATGACCTGAGCCAAAGGCAGAGGCTTAACCCACTGAGCCACCCAGGCACCCCAGAAATGTGTATTTTAAATTGCTTCAGCAAACCATATGATTTGAACATCTTAATTTGGTCTGTGAGCCTTTCAGTTAAGTCACCTCTGAGGTACTTTTCCTGATCATTAATTTGGAGGCTACCATTTTTTAAAAAGATTTTATTTATTTATTCATTTGACAGAGAGAGACACAGTGAGAAAGGGAACACAAGCAGGGGGAGCAGGAGAGGGAGAAGCAGGCTTCCTGTGGAGTAGGGAGCCTGATGTGGGGCCTGATCCCAGGACCCTGGGATCATGACCTGAGCCAAAGTCAGATGCCTAACAACTGAGCTGCCCAGGCACCCCTGGAGGCTATCACTGATTGTTGTTTTCTCACACAGCATCTCTTATTTTTATATTGTCTATAACTTACTTCAAAATACGTCAGCAGTGACACAGTAGAGTGAAAGGATATGAGCCCAGATTTGAGGGCAGCTTTGGACAAAAGAGGAATTTTGAATAACAGACTCAGAGATCAGGAAGGAAGTCCCATGGATACAGGGCACAAGTGAGAGCTTCCTACATGGAGAGGGAAGCAGAAGCAGTGCTGAGAGCATGGGGAATAGAGATGGATGGCACTGGAACAGCACTATGTGGTGACAGAAGGTAGCTACACATGGGGTGAGCACAGCAGAAGGTCTAGACTTGTCCAGTCACTGTGTTGTACCCCTGAAACTAATGTAACACTATGTGTCAACTAGACTTCAAACCCATACATAGTCAGATGAAGCACCTTTGGCTGAAAAATAGAATGAATACTGCAAACATATATTCTTCAAAAAAGAAGGAAAGAAAGAAAGAAAACCCCCAGATACCTACCTATTCCCTCTTGAAAGACGAATCAATAGCTGCTCCTGGCTTCTGTCTATTATTCCCAAGACCTGCTTGGCACACACAAACATGGGCCATTCTATCATTTCTTCACTGATAACCAAGCCTTGGCCATGTTGGCTACTGAGACAAACTCCCCTATGTTCTGCAGGAGCCCAACACCAGCGGGAATACTCACAGCATTCTGAATATCATACTGTGCCATATGGTTTCTTTTTTCATCTAAGAATATGTGGTCCCTGGCATTGTTTATAAATTGGATTTTCTCAGAAATGGGTGAAACTAGAAATGAGACATCACTTAGAAATGAGGGATGCATTCAGAATGGGGGTTGCGGGTCCACATTTACCAACCGATCCTTCTTTTTCCAACCTTGTTACCTTTCCTTCCTTTTGGTAGGGACTCAGTTTTGTTTGTGTGCCCACCATCTCATGGACTCAAGTGAAGCAAACTCTCTCCTCAGAGGATCAGTGTGAGAGTAATCCAGCAAAAATCTATCATGTTGCCAAGAGAGTGGCTTAGACATGGACTCTGGTGCAAATCTGAACAATAAGGTCTTGGCAACAACAACAAAAACCCCATTATTTTATACTATACAAAAAATTATAAGTAACTCAAAAGGCTTAAAGACTTGAATGTAAGACCTGAAACCATAAAACTCCTAGAAGAAAAGATAGGTGGAGAGCTCCTTGACATAGGTCTCAGGATGATTTTTCAAATCTGACACCAAAACCAAAAATAAACAAGTGGGACCACATCAAACTAACAAGCTCCTGCACAGCAAAGGAAACCATCCACAAATTCAAAAGACAACCTGCAGAATGAGAGGAAATATTTGCAAATCAGATGTATATGATAAGGGGCTAAGATCCAAAATGTATAAAGTCATACTACACACTAGCAAAAAATAAATAAATAAATAATAAAAAATAAAAACCAAGCAATCTGATTTAAAGATGGACAGAAAATCTGATGACATTTTTCCAAAAACATATAGTCAACAGGTACACAAAAAGATACCCTGACCCTTAGTCATCAGGGAAATGCAAGTCAAACCCACGATGAGATATAGACTCACCCCTGTTGGAATAGCTATTATCAACAAGACAAGAAGTAACATGCTGGCGAGGATGTGGAGAGAAGGGAAACCTTGTGCACTGTTGGTGGGAACATAAATTGGTGATGCCATTGTGGAAAACAGTCTGGAATTTCCTCAAAAAGTAAAAAATATAACCATCATATGAATCAGCAAGTCTGCTTCTTGGTATATATCCAAAGAAAACAAGAACACCAACTAGAAAAGATATCTGTACCTCCATGTTCATTGCAGCATTATTCTAAGATATGGAAACAACCTACGTGTCTATAGTCGTTGAATGGATAAGGAAATTGCGGGATATATATGTATGTGTATGTGTGTATATATATATATATATATATATATATATATATATATATATGATATTCAGCCATTACAAAAATGAAATCTTGCCATTTGCAACAATATGGATGGACATTAAGGGCACCATGTGAAGTGAAATAAGGGAGACACAGAAAGACAAATGCCAGGTGATCTCACTTATATGTAGAATCAATCAATAAATAAACAAGTTTTAAAAAGCTCATAGATACAGAGAACAGATTGGTGGTTGCCAGAGTGGGGTTGGGAGGATGGAAGAAATAGGTGAACTTTTTCTTTTTAGTTTAAATACATTGAATAAAAAAAGACATAACACAGAGGATGAACTTCAGAGTAAAACAAATGTCATTTCAAATCCTGACTCTAACAATAGTTATGTGAGCTTGGGAAAGTTACTTAAGGGGGGAAAAAAAAGGAGACATTAAGACACACGTTTCTGTATGCACATCACCGTCTATGTGTGGTGAAGTCAAAATGTCCTCATTAAGAGACTATAATCAGTCAGCATCGAAAGGATCTTCATCAGGAAATCAACGCACCAGAGAAGTCCCTTCCCCAAGAGCTGCAAATATCTCCATCTGAATCTGCACCAGAAGTTTTATTAATTAGCATAAAAGATGTTAAAAATAAGCTTCCATGTGTGAAATGATGTGAGGTTGGCAGGAAATTTTGTGCAGGCATCTTCATTCTGGCATGGATGAGGTATAATTATCTGGTGAGCCCAGAAGCCTAACGCCTCCTGAGTGACACCTGAGGTAGATCATTCAGTTCGGTTCTGTGTCATCTCGATTTACGAGAGAATTCTTTCACCTGATTCAACTAGGTGAGTAGCTCCTGCCATTGCAACATGGTCACATTTGCCCTGAAAGGAACATTTTATACACAATGATAACAAAGAGCCTAAAATGACAAAGGCAAGGACTTGATTGAGTTCATGAGATTAGCTATGTGATTGTTTTGTATGGGCTTGTTTGCGTGGCAGAATTAGATATGACACCTAACATGGTTTTTTTGTTCATTGAGAGTGTCAGGAGGAACTACAACTCTCACTTGTCCTAATTATTGGAGGCTATCAATATCTGTTGAAAATAATGTACAAATTATAAACAACCAAATATACTTAGATTAATTTGAAGTGTGTACTAGTTTTCTACTGCTATGTAACAAGTTACTCTAACACTTAGTGGCTTAAGAAAATAAGCATTTCTTATCTTACAGTTTCCAAGAGTCAGGAATTCAGAAGTGGCTTCACTGGGAGGTTCTGGCTCAGGTTATCTTAAATGAGGCATTCACTACCAAGTTGTCAGGGTGAATATCATCTCAATATATCACAACTTATGATTTTTCAAGAGAAGCCAGGACATATATACATGCATGTAAAGTGTCCAGAACAAAACATTATGGGGGGCGGGGGGAAATGTCCGTGAGCCTAGTTCAACCAAAGTTTGCCATTTTGCCACAATGTCTAAGCTTTAAAAAAAAAAAAAAAAAAAATCCTGGGGGAAGATTCAAGATGGCAGAGGAGTAGCAGTTTGAGATGACATTGGTCACAGGAGTTCAGCTAGATAGTTATCAAAGCATTACGAACACCTACAAAAACAACAGGAGATCAAACAGAAGAACAGCAATTCCAGAAACAGAAAATTGACCACTTTCTGTGAGGTAGGACATGTGGAGAAGCAATGGGAAGATAGACTGTGGCGGGGCGGGGGGGGGGGGGGCGGCTCCCAGCAAGCACTGGAGCAGTGGAGCACAAAATCCAAACTTTTAGAAGTCTCCTCCACTGGGGGACATCGCTGCAGAGGCTAAGGGGACGGGGGTGGAACCCTTGCAGGGACAGTGTGGTCTCAGGTCCCACGGGGTCATAGAAGGATCAGAGGTGTCTGAGTGTAGCAGAGCTTGCAGGTATCAGAGCAGGGAAGCCAACTACAGAGATGGAGCCAAACCAAAGAGTGAGCTCTCAGCTCAGGGTTATCTTAAACTTGATCTGCAGCAGAGTCAAGCCACTGATCTTCGAGCAGGAACCCCACAAGTGGCATATCCAGGGATACTCACTTTCCACCTCTAGAGGCAGGAATCAGCTGGGTTTGGAGACTCCAAATGGGGCGGTGTGTGTCAGAGACAGAAACGCTTGGTCACAGGCCGAGTAGGCTCAGAGCACAGCTGGAGACCTGGAAACCAGGGAGATGGGAGGGATTTACCACTTTTCTCCAAGGGCGCACTGAGGAGTGGGACCCCTAGCTCTTGGCTCCTCTGGACCTGAGACTGGGAGGCCGCCATTTTTATTCCTGTCCTCCAGAGCTCTACAGAAAGTGCTCAGGGAACAAAAGCTCCCAAGAGTGAACCTGAGCAGATTACTTAGCCCAGCCCCTGGCAAGGGCAGCACAATTCCACCTTGGGCAAAGACATTTGAGAATTACTAGAACAGGCCCCTCCCGCAGAAGATCAGCAAGAACATCCACCCAAGACTAAGCTCACTGATCAAGGAGAACAGCAGAATTCCAGAGGAGGGGAAAGCAGAGCATGGAATTCATGGCTTTCTCCCCATGATTCTTTGGTCTTGAAAAGTTAATTAATTTTTTTTAATTTTATTTTTTTCTTATTCTAATTTTTTTTAACTTTTCCCCTTTCTTCTTTTTAACATTTTAAAACTAGTTTATCTTAACAATACCTTTCTTTAAAAAAATCTTTTCATTATTGTAGTCATATTTTATCCTTCATTGTATCTAACTTTATTTTTTGTATACATATAGGGCTTTCTCTTCTAAAAAATGTTGGGCTACAATTTCTTCTAATAGATCAAAATATACCCGAAATCTAGCACAGGGCTTTGTTTTAGTCTCCAGCCTGTGCAAATTCTCTCCAATTTCTTTTTGTGTTTTTTTTTTTTCTTTTTAAAGATTTTATGTATTCATTTGACAGATAGAGATCACAAGTAGGCAGAGAGGCAGAGGAAGGGAAGCAGGCTCCCTGATGAGCAGAGAGCCAGACACAGGGCTCCATCCCAGGACCCTGGGATCACAACCCGAGCCGAAGGCAGAGGCTTCAACCCACTGAGCCACCCAGGCACCCCTCTCCACTTTCTTTTTCTTTCTTTCTCCAGCCAATTTTTCTTATCAATTCCTTTTAAGAAAAATTTTTAAATTTTCATCTTTAAAGTCATATTCCATCCCTTCATCGTGTTTACCCTTATTTTTGTATATATATAAGATTTGCTTTCTTTACAATTTTGGGAGGTAGTTTCTCCCAAGAGACCAAAATAAACCAAAAATCAAGTGGGTGGCTTGGTTCTATTCACCAGTCCAATATATATATATATATATATATATATATATATATATATATATATAAAATTTTTTTTTAAGATTTTATTTATTTGACACAGAGAGAGAGAGATCACAAGTAGGCAGAGAGGCTGGCAGAGAGAGGGGGGTAAGCAGGCTGCCCGCTGAGCAGAGAGCCCAGTGTGGGGCTTGATCCCAGGACACTGAGATCATGACCTGAGCCAAAGGCAGAGGCTTAACCCGCTGAGCCACCCAGGTGCCTCTATATATTAAATTTTTGTAAAAGATTTTATTTATTTATTTGACAGACAGAGATCACAAGTAGGCAGAGAGGGAGGCAGAGAGAGAGGAGGAAGCAGGCTCCCTGCTGAGCAGAGAACCCGATGTGGGGCTCGATCTCAGGACCCTGGGATCATGACCCGAACCGAAAGCAGAGGCTTTAACCCACTGAGCCATCCAGACACCCATAAATATAAAAATTTTTTTTTTTTACTCCCTTTCTTCTTTCCCCAAGTTGGGGTCTCTTCTGATTTGGTTAGTGTACATTTTTTACATTTCTCTGGGGTCTTTGCCACCCTTTTAGTATTCTCTCATTCATATATTCTAACCTGGATAAAATGACAAGTTGGGAAAACTCACTACAAAAAAACAAACAAACAAAAAACAAGAGGCAGTACAGAAGGCTAAGGACCTAATCAATACGGACATTGGTAATATATTAGATTTGTAGTCCAGAATGACAATTCTCAAGGTTCTAGCTGAGGTCAAAAAAGGCATGGAAGATATTAGAGAAACCCTGTCTGGAGAAATCAAAGCACTTCAGAGAAATAAAAGAATTAAGACTCCTCCTGGGGAGGAGTCAAGATGGCGGAGAAGTAGCAGGCTGAGACTACATCGGGTAGCAAGAGATCAGCTAGATAGCTTTTCTAAACAATGCAAACACCTACAAATCCAATGGGAGATCGAAGAGAGGAAGAACAGCAATTCTGGAAACAGAAAATCGACTACTTTCTGAAAGGTAGGACCTGCGGAGAAGTGAATCAAAAGCGATGGGAGGATAGACCGCGGGGGAGGGGCCGGCTCCCGGCAAGCGGCGGAGCAACGGAGCACTAAATCGGGACTTTTAAAAGTCTGCTCCACTGGGGGACATCACTCCAGAGGCTAAACTGGGGTAAACCCCCACGCGGGGTCAGCGTGGCCCCAGGTCCCGCAAGGTCACAGAAAGATCGGGGGTGTCTGATTGTCACAGAGCTCGCAGGTATCGGAGCGGGGAAGCAGCTACAGAGACAGAGCAGAGGAGTGAGCTCTCAGCTCTGGGTTACCTTGAACCGGTTGCAGGCTGGGTGAGCTCGGAGCGCGGCTGGAGGCCGGGGAGACGGGAGTAATTGGGGCTTTTCTCTGAGGGCGCACTGAGGAGTGGGGCCCCGAACTCTCGGCTTCTTCAGGCCCGGGACTGGGAGGCCGCCATTTTCATTCCCGTCCTCCAGAACTCTACGGAAAGCATTCAGGGAACAAAAGCTCCAGAAAGCGAAAACAAGCGCATTACTTAGCCCGGCCCCTGGTAAGGGCGGTGCAGCTCTGCCTCGGGCAAAGACACTTGAGAATCACTACAACAGGCCCCTCCCCCAGAAGATCGACAAGAAATCCAGCCAAGACCAAGTTCACTTAACAAGGAGAGCAGCGGAATTTCAGAGGAGGACAAAGCAAAGGGCAGAATTCATGGCTTTCTCCCAATGATTCTTTAGTCTTGCAGTTAATTTAATTTTTTCTTTAATTTTATTTTTTTTCTTTATTTCTTCTTCTGCTAATTTTTTTTAACTTTTATCCTTTTCTTTTTTAACATTTTTATCTAGTTTTTCTTAACAATACCTTTCCAAAAAAATGATAATCTTTTTTGAACCTTCATTATAATAGTCATATTTTATCCTTCATAGTATTTAACTTTATTTTTTGTATTCACATAAGGGTTTTTTCTTCTAAAAAATTTGGGGTACAACTTCCTCTAGTGGATCAAAATATACCCTAAATCTAGCTCCGGGCTTGTTCTAGTCTCCAGCCTGAGCAAATTCTCTCCACTTTCTTTTTCTATACTCTCCCAACCAACTTACTTTATCAGCTCCTTTTTTTAGAAATTTAAAAAAAAAAATTTGTTTTTCATCTTTATAGGCATATTCCATCCCTTCACTGTGTTTACCCTTATATACGTTTCTCATTCTTTAAAATTTTGGAAGGTACTTTCTTCTAATAGAACAAAATACACCACAATTAAGTGGGTGACCCTGTTCTAGTCACCAGTCTAATATATATATTTTTTTCTTTTTTATATTTTTTCTTTATTTGTTTTCTTTTTTTATTTTTTTTTTCTCTGAACTTCTTTTTATCCCCTTTCGCCCCACCCACGATTTGGGGTCTCTTCTGATTTGGTTAAAGGGCATTTTCCTGGGGTCTTTACCACCCTTTTAGTATTTTATTTGCTCCTTCATATACTCTTATCTGGAAAAAATGACAAGGCGGAAAAACTCACCACAAAAAAAGAACAAGAGGCAGTACCAAAGGCTAGGGACCTAATCAATACAGACATTGGGAATATGTCAGATCTAGAGTTCAGAATGACGATTCTCAAGGTTTTAGCCAGGCTCGAAAAAGGCATGGAAGATATTAGAGAAACCCTCTCTGGAGATATAAAAGCCCTATCTGAAGAAATAAAAGAACTAAAATCTAACCAAGTTGAAATTAAAAAAAGCTATTAATGAGGTGCAATCAAAAATGGAGGCTCTTACTGCTAGGATAAACGAGGCAGAAGAAAGAATTACTGATATAGAAGACCAAATGACAGAGAATAAAGAAGCGGAGCAAAAGAGGGACAAACAGCTACTGAACCATGAGTGGAGAATTCAAGAGATAAGTGACACCATAAGACGAAGAAACATTAGAATAATTGGGATTCCAGAAGAAGAAGAAAGAGAGAGGGGAGCAGAAGGTATATTGGAGAGAATTATTGTAGAGAATTTCCCTACTATGGCAAAGGGAACAAGCATCAAAATCCAGGAAGTGCAGAGAACCCCCCTCAAAATCA
The DNA here is from genome assembly GCA_004024625.1 of Mellivora capensis. Classification (NCBI taxonomy): domain Eukaryota; kingdom Metazoa; phylum Chordata; class Mammalia; order Carnivora; family Mustelidae; genus Mellivora; species Mellivora capensis. Next base: position 12,858 of record PISX010035221.1, read on the forward strand.
ACAAGAATAGGTCCACACCTCGTCACCTAATAGTAAAATTTACAAGTCTTAGCAACAAAGAGAAAATCCTGAAAGCAGCCCGGGAAAAGAAGTCTGTAAGATACAATGGTAAAAATATTAGACTGGCAGCGGACTTATCCACAGAGACCTGGCAGGCCAGAAAGAACTGGCATGATATATTCAGAGCACTGAACGAGAAAAACATGCAGCCAAGAATACTATATCCAGCTAGGCTATCATTGAAAATAGAAGGAGAGATAAAAAGCTTCCAGGACAAACAAAAACTGAAAGAATTTGCAAACACCAAACCAGCTCTACAGGAAATA
>PISX010035222.1:0-13145 GCA_004024625.1 Mellivora capensis
ATTTCTTTTGATGGCTGCATAGTATTCCATCGTGTATATATACCACATCTTCTTTATCCATTCATCTGTTGATGGACATCTAGGCTCTTTCCATTTTTGGCGATTGTAGACATTGCTGCTATAAACATTCGGGTGCACGTGCCCCTTCGGATCACTACGTTTGTATCTTTAGGGTAAATACCCAGTAGTGCAAGATGGGATTGGGAGGGAGACAAACCATAAGTGACTCTTAATCTCACAAAACAAACTGAGGGTTGCGGGGGGGAGGGGGTCGGGAAAGGGGGGTGGGGTAATGGACATTGGGGAGGGTATGTGCTATGGTTAGTGCTGTGAAGTGTGTAAACCTGGCGATTTCACAGACATGTACCCCTGGGGATAAAAATTTGTTTATAAAAAAAAAATAATAAAAACTTGAAATCATGCCACAGAACCAGCCACGAAGCACCCTGCTGCCACCAGGAGTGTTGGATCCAGACACTGTCCCTTTCCTCACTGTCCCGACTGCCCCGGTGACTGCAGGTTATTACCTCTGCTAATGAGGTCAAAATAGCGTCAACATTTCTCCCTGCTTCTTCAGGTTGTGTTAGCTCCTACTGTAGAGTTAGGGTTGGTCCTGTGTGCTAGGTGACACTAGGCACGTGCCCATGGTTTGACTGCGCAGACCCCTGAGAGAGCGGCCTTTTGGCTTTTGCAACAGCAGCTGGGCCTTGCCTTCCACCAAAATACATAAAGCAGGGGATTTTCACAACACAGGGAATATAGTCAGATTTAGAACACACTTTGCTCAGCTCCCTGCCCTTCCCAATCCCCTCTCCCCAAAAAACACCTTATGAATACCCATTGGAATGAGTTCATTGTATAGTCCCAGATAAATGACATCTGAAATGTGAAAAGAATTCTATATTCATAGAACTATCGTTTGTAACCTTTGAAAAATCAAGAAGGAAGGTGAGCAGAAGAAATGCTGGTTTTTTAAAAAGGTGGTGGGAAACAAACCTGAATCTACAGACAAATACATGATAGAATGTTAGTGAAATTCAAAACTAGATCTTTGGACATTGAAGTCTAATAATCTTCATTCCCTTTTAGTAAGTAACAGTGTTGTTTCTTGATTTCAGCAAAGCTTATGACAGGGACTCTCATGACAGTTCTTAGAAAAAAATTGAAATCCAGTTGTCACAAGATTATTATTCCTTCAGTTTATTGCTGGATGAACAACTTCACCCAAAGCCTATTGATTAATGAATTGACATCAGGATGGACAAAAGTTTATCAGGGTATGCTGGAGGGCATTGTCTTTGACCTTGTCCTGTTTGATATTTTTATTAATGACTTAGATGAAGACATGGCGATGATGTGCTTGGCCTATTTGTGTGTGTTATAGCTGGGAGCTGTAATTAACACTTGGGGTGCTGAAATCAAGGCTAAAAAAGAATCTAATGAGATGAAGAGTGGAAACTACAGGGTGAATTGCTGTGGGACAAATAAAACAATGTGGTTAAGGAAAAGAAAAAAAAGCAAGCCAAAGCTCATAAGGAAAAACAGGGTGGGGGAAAGTTAACTTCAAAATGAAGTTAATTTCACATGAAAAAGACTAGTAATTTCTCTGGTTCAGAGAACTGAAGCGAACAACAGGATGCACCTAGAATGGCAAGAGGTCTGTGAACCACGTATAACATGGAACCAGTGACTTATTCAGGAGGATTAGACATAGTAGAGAATAGAGAAAAGGTAATGTGTGCATTCCAGACAGGACGAGAAAGCCAAGTGTAGGAGTTCTGGGGAGGCTAATTTTGGCTTAATCCTGGGAAAGATACTCAAATGTTTTGTGTTACTTATAAATTAAATACAATGTCTTGAAGTGTAATGAACATCTTATCACTAAAGTAGTCAAGTAGAACCTAGGTTGATCCACATCAAAAATACTGTAGGGAGGTTCCTGACCCGTACTCGATGCAGGGGATTGAAATATGTAACTTAGTATGTTATTTCATGTTGTCCCCACCAAAACCATGAAGTAGGTAGAAGGTTCCTCCGTTTTGCAGTTGGGGATTGATGCCAAGATGTCAGATACTCCTTGTATGCCCTTCCCAGTGGCTGCATAGTATCATTTCCTGTGTCCAGTGTGAACCCAGGAGACTCCAACTTTGCATAGTAAAGGACAGATGAAGGTTTTGCAACTGTTAGGTGGGCTCATTTCATTTGGCATGACTTTTAGAAGCAGAAACACAACTTGTTATGGTCATTCACTTAATGATTCATTCATTCATTCCTTTATTCATTCATTTCTTTGTTTTTCTCCTCCAACATATAGGACTGTCTTCCAGGGATTATGTTTGAGCTCTAGAGATACAAATATATATTCTTTGCTTTTAAAGAGGTTTGAAGTCCTACAGAGGACTGTGATCTTACGCTAGATAGTGTCCATGTGCCATTTGGGTTATAAGCTGTCACAGATCTTCCTGTGCCATGCGTGGGGCTAAAACGCAATTGTGTTTAAGTGAAAACGATGAGAAAACCAGTTTAACTCCTGCAAGAATTTCTTTATGGAAGAATTTCAAGAATGTTTTTGTTTCATGTATGGAGAACTAGTTATGCAGTGTCATAGTGTGATCCTATATTCTGAAGGGGGCTGGGTTGTCATTCAGATCTGAGTCCCAAACATGAACAGATGTAAGCATTGTGGATGACTGAATGTGCAGAAGGCGTAAATAGAAGAATTCTGCAGCATAAGGAGAGACTAAAGAAAAGCAAGCTTGCTTTCAATCAGTGTTCTGTTATAAACTTCTCATTTTGTCTAATTGGTAGGACAAAGTCAATTAACTTCATTTCTGTCCTTTACCCTAATGGCTTCTCATCCAACAAGGAACCCCAGTCTCTTTTAATCATTTTTCCACTGTATTTGTTCACTTACTATTTTGGGTGCTGGGATTTTAGTTTATTTTTTCTGTTTACCTCATACCTATCTTCTCTGTGTCCTAGTTTTATTTCATATAGTTGCCACCCTTATTAGGAAGTCCTAATCATAGTTCAGCATTTTAATTCATGTGATTTAGCATAGAAGTGTATCTGGTCTCCAACTGTTGCTATAGTAAACCCCTTATTATCCACAAAAACACAGTTTTGAGTACATTCCTGTAGATGAGCCTGCTTTAACGAGAACACACTCTGTCTCTATGGGCTTTTTAAATTTTTAATTGTTTTTCTTTAATTTTGAATTTCATCACTTAAGCTATAGGCATGTAATGGGGAAGCTGGAATAATGGGTGATATTTGAAGAAAGCACACTGAAGAAAAGACTTTATTGGTAGAACCAGATCATAGGGAAAGTAAGAACAGAAATAAAAAAAGAATTCCTCTAGAAGGGAAAGCACGTACTTTGCATATTCTTTGGATTTTTTTCCCCCACAGGAATTATTTCCATACTTCTTAAGAAAACAGTAATCTTGGGAAATCTGAGCATGTTTCATGGGACAGGTGGAGGTCATAGAGTGATGCATTGAATGTAGTAAGACTGATCAACTTGGAGAAATTAGAGAAACATTCCAGCTTTAGGTACTAAAGTTGCCACCTGATGAAAGTACCCAAGATCAGGAGAAGAGCATCAATAATTCCAATTACGTTCGCATTATGTTTGATTAGCCCATGAAGTAATTGAAGAAAAAATCATTAGCAGATTTATCTCTAAGTGAGAAAGTATACATCATTCTCTGTCATACAAAATGGGTTGTCTGCAACTTCTCACCAGTTTTCAGAATCACTAACTTGATAAATAAATTGCAATATAATGGATTTTCTTTCCTTTTATTGTTGTTAGTATTATTTGTTGCTGTTACTATTTCGTGCATTTTAGGAACAATTCAATTAACATCATATAATGTTTTAATCTAATACGTGTTTTGTGCTTTGGTAAAGGGATGTTAAACTGACTCCAGTTTTAAATCATTCATTCTTGTTGATATGACTGTTGTATTTATTTGAGTTATACATCATATGCATATAAAGAGTCGAGTAGTTTCATGGTTTGCTGTGAAAAACAGCAGTTTTTTACTGTTTCAGCCTTCTAGGTGATTCTTTTGAATTTTCCTCTGAAAATCTAACAAGTTTCTTTTATTACCACCTTTTGTCACCTTTTGGCATCATCCATTGACTCCTGCAGTGGAAAACATGAATTTAGTGGGGTTGTTTTTAGTTTTTCATTATTCCATTTTTAACAGGTGAACGCCTCCTATCCTGTTGTCCTCCGTCCTCTCTTCCTTTCACTGTAGGTGTATGTAATTTTAATTAGATTAGAAATTCATTTTTTACATTATTAGGTCATATAAATCTTGTTTGTAGCTGAGGCATGTAGTATACTGTGATCACTTTCCTCTTCAGTTCAACTTTTGGTTTCCCTGAAATTAATAATAATTTCCCATATTTCATTTCTGCCATTGACTTAAGGCCTTCTCAAACCTCTACCTGGTGCATCTCCCTTCACTGACTTCCTGGAATGCCCTTCTGCTCTCTCCTGGGGTGAAGCTTTTATTCCTCCATCTCATGTTATTTTATTTTGGGGGAACACAGTTTCTAGTATCTTCCTGGGATTTATTTTTTTAAGATTTTATTTATTTATTTGACAGACAGAGATCACAAGTACGCAGAGAGGCAGGCAGAGAGAGAGGAGGAAGCAGGCTCCCCGCCGAGCAGAGAGCCCGATGTGGGGCTCGATCCCAGGACCCTGAGATTATGACCTGAGCTGAAGGCAGAGGCTTTAACCCTCTGAGCCATCCAGGCACCCCTGGGTTTTGGTTTTTTTGTTTGTTTGTTTTTGGGGTTTTTTTTGAGATATCCATTTCTGAAAATATCTTTATTCTGTGCTCATGGTTGATTGACATTTTGACTAGACACAGAATTCCTGGTTGGAAATAATTTTGTTTGAATTTCAATAGGATTATTCCATTGTTGTCTAGTTTCCATTGTCTCTGTTAAAATAGCTTTATTTCCAGTCTTCTGAAGTTTCATGATGAAGCAAAAAATGTCAGATTTATTTTCATTTGTACCTTTTCAATCTGGACACTCCTGTCTTTACATTCTTCTTCTTCTTCTTTTTAACAGTTTTATCGCAACATAACAGAATCCTACTTTCTACTTCAAGTATCTACTTCAGTTATTTTTAGTATATTCACAGAATTTTTTGAACCATCATTACTATCTAATTTTAGAAAATTAAGTCGCTCTAACCAGAAGCCCCCTACCCATTAGCGGTCACTTTGGATTCTCTACTTTTTTCAACCCCTGGGGAACACTAATGTACTTTATGTCTCTGTGAGTTTTCCTGGACATTCCTTATAAATGGAATCACCACTCTGAGATGATTTTTTTTTATAAATTTTTAAAAATTTTTAAAGATTTTATTTATTTATTTGACAGAGAGAGAGAGATCACAAGTAGGCAGAGAGGCAGGCAGAGAGAGAGGGGGAAGCAGGCTCCCTGCCAAGCAGAGAGCCCAATGTGGGGCTCGATCCCAGGACCCTGAGATCATGACCTGAGCTGAAGGCAGAGACTTAACCCACTGAGCCACCCAGGTGCCCCTCTGTGATGATTTTTTTGTGACAGGCTTCTTTCCCCTCGCATCATGTGTTGTAGCAGTACTTTTTTTTTTTTTTTAATAATATTCCATGGTGTGGATGGATGTACCACATCAGTCATCCGATGACTCTATCTTTAAGTTTTTGAAAGACTGTCAAACTGTTTTTCAAAGTGGATCCTTCCTTTTACCATCTAATCAGCAGGATTTGGGGGTTCCGGTTTTCCACACCCTCAGCAATACTTTTCGTCTGTCTCTTTTATTACAATGTTTGATGGTTTCTTACTGTCATTCTTTGAATTTCCCTCCCACCTAAGCATGTTGAGCATTTTTTAGTGCACATATGTCCTTCTGTTTCAAGAAATGAACTTGAGGCACCTGGGTGGCTCAGTCAGTTAAGCATCTGCCTTTGGCTCGGGTCGTAATCTCAGGGTCCTGGGATCGAGCCCCACATCGGGCTCCCTGCTCAGTGGGCAGCCTGCTTCTTCTTCTCCTCTCCCTCTGCCTGCTGCTCCCTCGCTTGTGTGCTTGCACTCTCTCTTTCTCTCTCTCTCTGTCAAATAAATAAAATCTCAAAAAAAAAAAAAAAGAAATGATCTTAAATTATTTTGTTGTGATTTCCTTCATTTTCTTGTTTTTCTTTGGATCTGTTATTATTTAAATGTTGAACCTCCTGTATTGCTTTTCTAATTTTCTTTTTTTTTGAGATTTTATTTATTTATTTGATACAGAGAGAGAGACAGTGAGGGAGGGAACACAAGTAGGGGGAGTGGGAGAGGGAGAAGCAGGCTCCTGCTAAACAAGGAGCCGGATGTGGGGCTCGATCCTAGGACTCTGGGATCATGATCTGAGCCAAAGGCAGATGCTTGATGACTGAGCCACCCAGGCGCCCCTTCTTGTCTTTTCTTTCCTATTTTTCTAATTATTTTTCCTTTAGTCCCAGCCTTAAGGGACATTTTCTCAACTTAGTTGTTTCTCCTCTGATGTTGAGGGTTTTACATTTTAATATTATTCCTGAGATACCTTTTTGTTCTCAGAATATTCCATTTTATAATACCCTTATCTTGTTTCAAGGTTGCAGTATCTTTTCTTACCTCCTGAAATATTAATAATAGTCTTTTTTGAAGTTTTCCTAACAGTATTTTCTCTGTTTCTACCAAGCTGTTACTGTTTTTCTTTTAGTTTGTTCTGGTCTCTGACTTAAATACTAGAGGCGTTGGTTCAGTAGCTGGGGATTCTTGGCTATGTGGGCCTACTTAGAGATGAGAGCCTCAATATGTGTGCAGCTGGCCTGCCATTCGTTCACTGTAGGGACTGACCAAGCCATTTTGCTGAGAAATCCTTGATACTGGTATCCATCTTTCTCTGCAATGCTGAAAGATTCCCAGTGAAGGTTCTTCCAAACTCCTGCCTGGAGGATAGAGGCTAAGCTGCCTTGTTCTGGACACAGAGTAGGGTATAGGACCCCCTGTAAGTATCCTGTTTCAGGATGGTTTCCCTGTACCTAACTGGTTGAGCGTTCCAGTCAGATGCCCTGTTTTACCCTCTCTAGGTTTGAGACTGAGGCACTTATATATGTAACCAGAGTGGGAAAGGGGTTGATCTAAAGATTAAATAACTACTAAAAAGACTTTCAACCAACCATTCTCTCACGCTCTAGACTGCCACATCCAGACCTGTTCATTCCCATATCCTGTGCCACAATCCTGAACCTCTTGGTTTTTCTGTTTATAAATATGGCCGCTTCTAGGCTTTCCCCTCTGCAGGTTCATAAATAATCTGTTTGTTTGTTTGTTTGTGTTTTGCTGTGCTAAATGTGCTACCATCTGTTTTAGAGCTTCTAAAATTTGGTGTGGGATTCAAGAGGGTGCAAAATAGGTGTATATGTTCAGTTTCCCATCTTTATGCTGGAATCTTATCAATTCTTATTAAGTTTAAATATGAACAAATGCTCAAGCCTGTCATTTTGTAAACCACTGTGTAATTAGATAATTTATTTCACATTGATGGTTGTAAAGCATATAAATCTTCGCTATTTATCAGTTGTCAGAGTTCATCAAATGTGACAAGGGTAGTGGGAGGGAAGATATTTATATTAACCGTTATTAGATTACTGTCCCATCATAAATTTTAGGCACATGGACAGTGTCTAAAGTGTGAGTGTGCTTTTTTTGAGATGTCCTGTTTTGATGGAAAATATTTTTGCTTGATAGATGGTAGGTTAGTCATTATTTTGTTCATTTTTTGTTATAATTTGTTACGATGATCATGGATGTTGATACACTGTATAAGTATACATTTATACATTTGATACTATTTTAAAACCATTAAGAACATTTTTATAGTGTAAGTATATGTATGAGAAAATAAATAATAGCGAGAAGGGTTCTGATTTTTAAGTTTAATTATTAAGAACATATGTGGCTCCTGGGTGTTTCAGTCAGTTAAGTGGCTGACTCTTGGTTTTGGCTTAGGTCATGATCTCAGGGTTCTGAAATCCAGCTCTGCGTCAGGCTTTACTCGGTGTGGAGCCTGCTTGAGATTCTCTGTCTCCCTCCCATTCTGCCCCTCCCCACCCTTAAAAAAGTATTAAGAGTGTATCAACTGCAGGGTGCCTGGGTGGCTTAGTGGGTTAAAGCCTCTGCTCAGGTCATGATCTTGGGGTCCTGGGATCGAGCCCCGCATTGGGCTCTGTGCTCAGCAGGGAGTCTGTTTCTCCCTCCCTCTCTGCCTGCCTCTCTGCCTACTTGTGATCTCTCTCTCTCTGTCAAATAAATAAAATCTTAAAAAAAAAGAGTATATCAATTGCTTATTTACCCAGGTTCTTTATGTTTTTGATTGCTGCGTATAATTAGAGACCTCCTTTTAAGAAAATGAATATTTTAGTGGTTCTCGTTAACATCCAGTTTCAAGGGAGTAATTTACTTTTTTTTCTCACTGGCAGGTACAAGTCCAGTTAGAAATCCCCAAAAGATGCTCATTCAGAAACTGAGAAATTAATTTTTTGTGGCAGCTATTTGCTAAGTCAGAATTTTCCATCTTCTAGGTTTTTCCTTTTCTCTTGATTATGTGATCTGTGTTTTAAAGCTTTGGATCTCAGCTATTAGCTTCCAATTCAGCCATCACAGGGACATTTGGAAGATTGAATTAGTTCTCTTTTTTCCTCCTGTTTCTCTACCCTTTTAACTTGGATGAAGAAGTTAAAAGCATCAAGGAACGATAAAATGTTGAGTAGTCTCTAGTAGACTTTAGGAAATATATTAAGGGAAGGTATCTATTCTAGAAATAAGATAGAAAGTCAGCAATGCCAGGGAAAAAAGTGATTAGTAACAGATTATTGATTAGAAGAAAAGAAAAAACTAAGGATTGTGTTTTCTTTTTGGTAATCAGATTTTACCTGAGTAAAAATACCATGAACTGACTTATATCTTGTAAAGGGTGGGAAAGGGCATTCTTGTTTGTCTTCATGACATCTGGTAAGATGAATGTGCATCTAGTCTCTCTGAGGGCAGGGGCTGGTTTCTTTTCTGGTGTATCTCATAGTAAAATTAGAGTGGGAGTCCTAGAAATCTTTGCCAAATTGATACGATTATTTCCCTATTTCCATAGAGTAGATGCATCAGATGTGTGTGTGTGTGTGTGTGTGTGTGTGTGACACAAATGTAGTAATTTTTTTTTTTTAAGGTTTTCTTTAAGACACACAGAGTGTGACAGACTCGGAGACATGGGGTCTGTAGCCTCTTTTAAAAGGAGGATTTGCTTCCTCGCTTTTATTCCAGAAATAGGCACCGGAATGCTTCCCCCTGTCAGCAGCTCCAGAATCTGCAGAGACCCATCTGGCATGAGGTCATGCCCTCTTCCAAGCATCCTGGATCCGGTGACTATGTGAGTTGGGTATAAAGACCTGGTTGTTTCTGCCCAAAGAAGGGTAGCTCTGGTGCCAGGTTACTCAAGGCTTCATTGGCCTGAAGGCACCTTCATTTCCTTTCCTTTGTCTAATGCTGCTTCCTTATCTTTCCTTCCACCTACCTAATAAACACTTTTTACTTCTTTTACATAATAAGCATATCATACCCCCAAACTCCATCTGGAAAAACCAACATAAAGATTAATTTAAACACATAATTTAACCCTGTAATTTAACAGGGATTTGTTCTCTTTTGGGGAATTACAATTAGAATATGGGGTTCTGACTTAAGTATCCAAGTATACTCTGGTATATACCAGAAAACCATTAGATGTTCACAGTTCAAAGGGGGAAAAAAGTACAGAGTACAGCAGGAACTTCTAGAAAAATTAACTTTAGACGAGCAATAAATGAGTGAGTTCATGAAATTGTAGCGTGCCCTGGAAGTTACTAAATCCTTGACAGGAGTGCAGTGATGAGCACAGGATGGTGTATGGGAGTGTTGAATTCACTATGTTGTATACCTGAAACTAATATAACACTGTATGTTAACTGTACTGGAATTAAGATTTTAAAAAAGTCAATGCAAGTACATATACATATATGTAAGTATTTCATAGTCTTACTATATTATCAGTGGGAAATGTGACTATTATGTACCTAATGCAGACTATTGTATTCTTAATATTGAGCTCCCAGTACCTGCAGGAAGATCTTACCTCCTCTCCATTTTGAACTTAGGTCTGATGATATGAATGTCTTTGGTCAATAAATTGTGAGAAAAAGTTATTTGTTATCACAGCTTATATAACCTGGCCTGTCCTGACTGATACATAAGTTACTTAGTATCCACCCACCGCAGAGAAAGCGGATACTACCATGTGTTCTATTTTAAGACTTTTTTCATACTCAGGTGCATGTTGTGTGTGTTTATGTATGTATGTTTATTTATATGTATACTATATTATATGCTACATATGCTATTTTTTAACGTTTTCTTTTTTTTTTTTCAAGATTTTATTTATTTATTTGACATGAGAGAGAGATCACAAGTAGGTAGAGAGGCAGGCAGAGAGGGGTGGGGAAGTAGGCTCCCCGCTGAGCAGAGAGCCTGATGCAGGGGCTCCATCCCTAGGACCCTGAGATCATGACCTGAGCCTAAGGTAGAGGCTCAACCCACTCAACCCCACGTGCCCTTTTTTAACATTTTTCAAAAGCTCACAGAAGGTAGTGCCCCCATTGTTTTGAAATCACTAATTATAGCTATGTAGCAGTGTTTATCCACATTTTAAAATTCATGTGCCCTTTGTTTTAATATAAAAATCTCATGCTTTTCTTTGATACCATTTTAAACCTTGGATAAATTTAGAATTCTTAATAAAACAAGTGATGATTTTAAGAGATTTTATTGAACACTTGGTTCTGGCTTTTTGACATTTAAAAACTGCATGTTTTATCAGTGTGGACATTAAATCAGGTTGCTTACCACATCCTTTTATATCATAAATAGTGTCAAGGATCAAGGACAGATGAGGTCACCTTCCATGTCACCTGTTGTTTCTGTCTTTTTTTTTTTTGTATAGAAAGTATTACAACTAACTTCATATATTGAGTTTGATAATTACATGTCAGGCCTACTGATTTATTTGGAAGTAAATATTCAGGTATTTTGTGCAAAAATTTTCCAGTACAATTTTCTAAAATTTTTTTGGTAATCATTTAAAATTCGAGCACCATTATCTTCTTTTACATTTTGCTAAGACTGCCTTTCAAATGGTATTTTCAACCACAACACCAGGAAAGCCCTACCTGAATTCATCCTAGATAGACTTGGTGAGATTTTATTCTTTCTCTTGAAATTTTTTCCAGTAACCCTTTTATGGCAAACTGCACTAAGTCAAGAGAGTGAAAAGATATTTTTAGCTCTGATTCACTGAATACATAACTAGATTTTGGCATAAAAGCTTAAAACATATCATGAGGAGCAATAATGTTGGTCTTCGTTCCTTGAAGTTTTCTAGATTCATATTCAAAACATAAACTCTATCTGCCAAATATGTCAAGCTCCTGGGAAAGTTATTATCTTGGCAAGTTTGCAAGTGTCTAGTGGTTGAGGAAAAAAAAATAACAGTTCTTTTTTAGGGTATCTTTAATTTCGTACCATGCATAGTAAGGAATTAGCACATTTTCTTTGTCCATATATTGAGCAAAGCCAGTAACAAGAAAGATGAAAAAAAAAATTAGATCTTTGACAGGATTTTTTATGATGGGTAAATCAGCAATTTGACTTTTGGCTGTAGATCCTGAAAAAGCAATACTTTACGATTTCTACTCTAACTTTTGGCAATGCTCAAAGTACAAGAATTCATGAATTTGGGATTCCGTACCCGCCCACCCCGGTGATCTGAGGTCTTCTTATTTTTTGCTGTTAAAAGAGCTACTTGAAACAAAACTTTTACATTTTTCTGGATTTCTAACAATATGTTTTACTGCTAGTACTTCCGTTTCTTACATCTCAGAGCACTGTACTCTGCAGGTAAAAACTTGTATTTAAAAAAATAATGTTGGTGTGACCCTTGTCTTGACTGAGTTTGAGAAATCTAAATTACTTTGCCCCTTTATGCACTATACTGAGATAATTACAGTTATGCTTACTAATTACATAAGGATACAGATGTGCCACTGCTTCAGCTGTGCCTCAAGAGTAGCGAGGTAAATTACCTTTTTCATCAGGCATTGCCATTTGGCCAGGACTTTTTCTGAAAGCTTTGTCCTTTTATACTCTCTATATTTCCACCAGCCAGGAAAACTTAAATGAGCTTTACCTCTGTAATATAAATTTATTTTTAAGACCATTTCCCTAATTCAAGAGTTTTTTATGTGTCCCTCTTTTCTATAGCCCACAACCCTTGCCCCATAAATACTCAGATATCTATAACCACAATTAAAAGCTCCAAACTGTTTTTGTATTAAAAAATCTTAATAGCATTACTTTTGATATATCCCTCTGTTTTTCCTTGGGGGAGAAAGCCTCCTTTTTTACTACTGGATCAAGTGATATGAACAAGGTTATAAATGTGTCAGTTTAGGTAAGAGGAAGAAGGGTATTATTCACATTTGACTGTCTTTCTTATTTCCCTCAAAGCTGTCACTAAGCTCCCAAGTAGGAATAGTTTTTATTCATTTTTATACATTTTACAGTACTTTACTCATTCTAACATTGTGAAAGTATATTTTGATTTTCATTTGTTATGCCAAAAAAGGTGACAATTTAAGAAATTCAATTTGTTTACTCTTTTCATTGGAATATGTGTTTCCAGAGTTACTGTTTTTAAAATTGGAAAAACATGGACCTGAAGCTCATTACGGTATAATTTAAAAAGTTTTCTGAGCTACACATGATCAGTTGTTAGGTGGGTGTTACTCTGACCCCTTAGGACCAGTATTATAAAAAGAAACCTCTATTTTGTATCGCAGCTGGCCAAGGTGATCGCAGACTGGCCCCTTTGATGCTTCTACCTTCCTTTCCTTCTTTATTGCCCTCTTTCTCTCCTCTCTTCATTTTAGTTCTGTTTCTTTTTCCCCTCATGTTGCTCTTATCCTATAATTTCAGGATCCAGGGTGGCTCCAGAAGGTGTTTTCAGAGCTAAGATATTCCTGAAAACTACC
>PISX010035223.1:0-13153 GCA_004024625.1 Mellivora capensis
AAAAAAAAAAAATAGAATATTTAGAACCGAAATTATACCCATGACATATTTATAAGGGAGCCATGGAGGTATATTATTACCCTTTTTGTAAAACAAGCAAAAAAATGTCAACACAAACACATGTTTCTCTTTGTATATGCTATAAGAGAATGGTCCAGTTTCATTCTTCTGCACGTGGCTGTCCATTTTTCTCAACACCTTTTGTGGAAGGGTCTGTCTTTTTTCCATTGGATATTTTTTCCTGCTTTGTTGAAGATTAGTTGACCATAGATTTGAAGGTCCATTTCTGGGCTCTATTCTGTTCCATTGATCTTTGTATCTGTTTTTGTGCCAGTACCATGCTGTCTTGGTGATCACAGCTTTGTAATATGGCCAACAGACACATGAAAAAATGCTCCAGACAAGCTGCCGTCAGGGAACTACAAATCAAAACCACAGTGAGACACCACCTCACAACAGTTAGAATGGCTAAAATTAACAAGACAGGGAGCAACAAATGTTGGCGAGGATGTGGAGAAAGGGGAACCCTCTAGCACTATTGGTGGGAATGCAAGCTGGTGCAGCCACTCTGGAAAACAGTATGGAGGGTCCTCAAGAAGTTGAAAACAGAGCTACCTTATGACCCAGCAATTGCTCTACTGGGTATTTATTTCCCCCAAAATACAGATGTAGTGAAAAGAAGGGGCACCTGCACTCCAATGTTCATAGCAGCAATGTCCACAATGGCCAATCTGTAGAAGGAACTGAGATATCTTTCGACAGATGAATGGATAAAGATGTGGTCCATATATATAACGGAATATTACTCAGCCATCAGAAAGGATGAATACCCACCATTTACATAGACATGGATGGAACTGGAGGGGATTATGTTGAGTGAAATAAGTCAGGCAGAGAAAGACAATTGTCATATGGTTTCATTTATATGTGGAACATAAGGAATAGAGCCGAGGACCACAGGGGAAGGGAGGGAAAACTGAATGGGAAGAAACCACAGAAGAAGACAAACCATCAAAGACTATGGACTACGGGAAACAAACTGAGGGTTGTGAAAGGGAGAAGGGTGGGAGGGTGGGGTAACAGGGTGATGGGCATTAAGGAGGGCACGTGATCTGATGAGCACTGGGTGTTATACACGAATCACTGAACACTACCTCAAAAAGTAATGATGTACTATATGCTGGCTAATTGAATTTAAATTTTAAAAATTTAAATTTAAATTAATTGTAGGAGTATAAAGAACTGGGGGAGGTTATTGCCTATCTGGTGACTAGTCCTCAGTTCACACCCTTTTGTGGTTTTCATTCATTCCTTTAACAAACATTTGGCAAGTGCTAATTATATGCCCAAGATGCTGATATTTACCCAACACCAATCATGTGCAGACCCATTGCCAGGTGTTGTGGGTACAGAAATGGGCAGCAGGGGTCCCTGTCCCCACATATATGGAAGAGATGGTCAATAAACAAATATCTAAATGAGATGATCACGGTACTTGATGTGCTATGAAGGAAAGAGCACAGGATCCTATCTTAGAGAGAAGGACTCCCTGAAGAAGTGACATTACAGCTGAGCTGAAAGCAACCCAGAAGGACAGAACATCATGCTCAAGGGTCCTGAGCTGGGAAAGATTTTGGAATGTCCCAGAAATAGAAAGAAGGCCAGTGTAACCGAGGATACCCATGCAGATTTACAAGAAAGTCCTTCCATTTGGAGTGGAATTTCTATTATGCATGCACATCTCCAAAGTTTTACATTTCAAAGTAAATGTGAAACACAATTGTTTTCACTTGGATCCTATATAATGATGCCAAAAATATTCCTCTTTAATTCCATTCTAACTTAGACATGATGACTAGGTCTCTTTTCTTTGATCTACGATGTGACCACTGGTTTGGTAATATTTCACCTTTTCCTATTTATGAAGAGAATTATTACTGATTTTTTATAACATGAAGTTTTCTCATTTTCCTTCCCCCAAAAAAATCAACACCATCTCCTTTTTTCCTTACCAGACCACCCCATCAGACATATACTTCTCCAACAGGCCTCGGGGTGTCAGAATCTTACTGGTGGGAGATCCGAGAGGGGTCACCAGATCTCTCTTCACATTATGGGGGAGGAATCAGAGCCGCACAGAGGGGAGCTGGTCATGCAGCAATGGGCCGGAGGCTCTGGATTTCTCAAGTGGTGTTTTTTCTGCCATCCAAAGTTTCTCCTTGCCGTGACAATGACATGATCATTTAAGAGGTGAGTCACGTCAGAGTCACCCTGGGAATAAGATTCAGCGCTCTCCATCGGTGATAATAGCCCCTTGGTAGGAACCAGACTTAGCACCTGCAAAGTACCTAGGCTACCAGTGAATCCTCAACCAATACTTGAAAAATAAGTGAATGCCCACTGAAATGTCACCTCCTTGGAGAATCCTTCCCAATCCCTCATCTGACAGAGATTCTCCCGTTATTCTGTATCACCTCCATTGAGAATTGGAAGAGGATGTGAATGCTACTTTTTTGCATACCTCAAATTCTGCATGGGAAAAAAATTAGTCATCAGCATTGCAGAGAATGAAACTCAGGACCTTTCTACCCAATGCCAGAATCTGATTGTCTGATACTTACTCATTAGAAGAGAAGGGATCACAGAAGCCAGCTTTCTATCAGAATATCTATCAACTGGATCTTTAACCAGAAACAAAAAAGCAACTTTTGCTGTGAGGATCCACAGACGTCAAAGAATTATTTCAGCAGTCTCGACCCTTGTGTGTCTGACCCAGTCAAGGGCAAGGTGCACACTGCAGATTTGTGTTCTCTGTAAAGAGCCCTACACCCATTTTTCTGTGCTTGTAGCGATTAACCTTTGTTGCATCTAATTGATTACCGTTCATTGGCGCACAAAGGAGAAAATGCCCAAAGTATACTTTCCTAAATTGTCCTATACAAAGAAACAACCCAGAAGAGGATGCCTAAGACAGATATAAATTACAAGCCAGACCCGGGAGATTTGTGAGGCAGAAACTAACAGAAGAGGGCATTTGACACTATGTCAGCATGCTCGTTGGGCATATAATAGGGGCAAGTTCATCCATCCAAAGTACTTGCAAGGATATAGACTTGTGAAGTTCCCCCTCCAATACACACCTTGGACAGTGGGTTTTTGCTGGCACAGTTAATCCCACCAACAAAAACCATGTTGGGCATGATGGGCCTGGAGTAGTCCTTGACAAAGTCCCTTCTGAGAATCCAGACAGATGCAGAGCTCATCAGGTCCTGGACAGTCACATCTTTCTGAAGGACTTCTGAGGCAAGTGCTCCATATGGGGAATAAACCACATTGCACAGAAAGCTCTCTGACAAGAAAATGAGCATGTTCTTCACCCGTGGTAAAAAGGTCATGTGATCTGAGTTAAGGGACAGAGCCCTGGGCACATAAGATGGTGGGTTGGGGCACTGAGTACCTTGAAAATCTAGGCCACAAGGCAGCGCGTTCAAGAAGAACACGGCAGGCAGACCCAGGTACAGCGCCACAATGGGCCCACAAGGGAGGAAAGGGTCTGCCAACACGGCATCGAAGCGACTTTCCACCAGGGAGGCCATAAGATCCTTGTTGTGCAGTAAGTGGGAGCACGCAGAAAAAATCAGGGCAGAGTCCTCCTTGACTCTCTTGTATGTTTTGACCACACGCTGCAGCAAAGGCTCATTCTCAAAGACACCGTGCCCAAGTTTCATAAAAGCTTCTTCCACGTCCTCCCTTCGGAATGGCACAGGGTACCTCTTTAAGGTGTAGAACGCTCCTTCTTTGATGTACACGGAGGCCTCGGAAGCTAGGACCACCACATCATGTCCCCTCTGGTGTAGCTGCCCAACGATCCCGAGCACACTCAGCCAGTGGCTGCCGTCCACCGGGACCAGCAACAGCTTCCCGGCCTGGGATACACTGGGGTTCAGTACACACAGCAGCAGGCCCAGGACAAGCGAAGGTGGATCGCAGGACCTTGCTGCCATGGTTCCCCTGCCTTTGCTACCAAGACTCTCTCTTGCCAAAAGTTTGCCCTCCCCAACTTTCCTGTCGCAAGAACCAATCTATACTCAGAGTTAATGGTTGATTGTATCACATGACTATAGCTGGTCAGTCAGCTGAAAATAGTAGGAAGTTCACCTTTAGTGGTAACAAGGACAGACTTTACCGGGTTTCTTTTTTCTTTTTTCCAAGTATTCTTATTTTTTTATTTATTTGCTCTTAAGTTTTTATTTTAATTCCAGTTAGGTTAACATACAGTGTCATATTAGTTTCAGGTGTACAATATAGTGATTCAGTGCTTCCGTACATCACCCAGTGCCCATCCCAGCCAGCGAACTAGCTTTCTTGGTCAGCAACAACAGTTTCACGGGTTGGAATTCTTTACCAACCACTCAAATCACATTCTTGAGGGGCCAGAGAAAGGAAAGCAGCCCCAGCATCTTTGAATCCATTAAACGAGTATTTCTATGGACCCAGAGGGGAAGAAAAAAGGCTATGTGGTGGCAAATTAGACTTCCTTTTCAGGAATGAAATAGAAAGCAGAATGTGCCTTTTAGAAAAAGAACAACATGACGCTGCAAGCCTGCTTTTGGCCCGTCGCAGCCTTGCAGGATGTCCTTCCCCACGGGTCACTCAGGGTCTTGCCCAACGCGGTACCATTTTGATACATTCATGCAACAAAACACTTATTTCGTCCTACACGGCACCGGGCCTGGGGGTGCCGGCAGAGACCACCACAGACGAGTGTCCCGCCTCCCCAGAACTCGGGCTCCATCAGAAGAGACAGACGGGCAATGTAAGCAGATAAACAGGCGCGTCAGGGGCTGTGAAGCACGTCAAGAAGGAAATGAATGTTGCCGGTTAGTGAATGGCGGAAGGGAGCCCCACCCGAGCGCACATGCGCAGAAGGCCTCGCTCAGGACGGACAGCCGCGAGGGCGGACACTGAGAAAATCTGATGACCCGGTTGCAGCAAAGGGGAAAGGTGAACAAAATCAATAAGAACATGGATGTGTGGAGTATGTACCGGGTACCAAATGTGGTGTTAAGCACGTCACAACGCATCTTACATAATCCCCTAAAATATCCCTTAAAGGCAGATAGGATTGTTCCCACTTTAGGAAGGAAGACTGTGAGGCTCAGAGAGAGAATATGGCCTGCCAGAGTCCTGCGCTTACTAAGTGACAGAGCTGAGATGCAGGCCCTGAGTGTCAGAGTATTCCACAACTCCCCATGGCCTCTAGCACTATCAAGATCTTAGGGCCATGTTTGAAATTTATAGCAGGTTAAGAGCCAGAAGTAAAGCTGTGATACCCACAGTCACTACCCAATCAAAATAAATGGGGAGAAGGCAGATGTGCTCACACAGTAATACCCAGCATTAGCTGATGCCCCCAAAAGAGCAAGGGAAGGGTCAGGGAGCAAGTATGGTAGTCCCAAACAGAAGTGCCCCTCCCGAAGAAAAGGCAAATCTGAGTGCAGACAGAACTGATCATCCCGCCCTGTTCTTTGGGGATCCGTTGCTGTACACTACAGTCCCAAGATGGGAGCACAGATCTCAATAATTTGACCGTGGAAGTCACTGGCCACCCATATTCGCAGACTTGATAGGAAGGTCATGGAGAAACTGCTAAGTCTAACGTTTTGATGTCATGTGGGGCATATTCACAGGGCCCCCTTCCTTCTGGTACTTAGAACAGGTACTTAGTGTCCCTTTTTCCCTGTACCACTATCCTTCCTCCACAGACCTCCAGTGTCACACGTGCTTATACACGGGTGCACGCATACACACATGCTCAAACATACATGTACTCTGAAGCTCCCCACTCACACACAGCCCCACCCCACCCCAAGCACTTTCCGTTCTCCTGGGCTAATGTTCTGGGTGGGTAGAGAAGGGGTAGCAATGCTATTCAACCCACTGGTGTGCCCCTATCGGAGATTCTGAAATTCACAGTCCAGTTTAAATATTAAGAGCAATAATTCTTCTGAACTCTCAATGTCATAAGAGTTCATTCATAAATTACCCAGAGCAAAAGGGCTGTAAACACACACTGTCACCACTGTAATGATTTTGACTTTCCTACATCACGAAGAGCCTCAGGACTTTTTGAGGCTTCTGTGTTCCTGGATGCTTTGGGGACTCAGCCCTTATAAGCAGGGTTTCAGCTTTGGAATCACTAGCTCGGGTGCCAGTCCATGGCTTTGCAGACAGTAAGCACTCAGTAAGTGTTTTTGTATAGATGTGACTCGTCCCTTCTCCTTTGCTCTAGGTCCCATATCCAAGCAAGCAAGTGCTGAATCCACTGTCTCTGAGACTGAGCTTCCACAGTCCCCCCAGGCCCCCAACCTGTATCTACTCATTCTGGTCCCAGCATCAGCTGCCCCCTGCACCGCCCCACCCCACCACCATCCCTGAAACCTTGATCAACAGCTTCCTAGGACCCAGAATAAAATTTAGACTTCAGCCTTGCCCTCAAAATTCCCTGGAATGGGCCTTCAGCCTACCTGTCCAAGCTCATTACTCCTCTCCAGTCCTTTCACCTGACCCCTCCCCCTCTGCCCCTTTCCCACCACTCATTCTGGATCACTTGACCTTCCCCAAACAGGCTTTTCCCATGTGGCTTTGTTCACACTAGACTCTACTCTGAATCCACTTTCTATTACTGTTTATTGCATGATTGTAAAGTGCCAGCTCCAGGATTGAACTTGGCCCCTCAGGGGGACACAAAGTTTGTCCTAGTGACATAGAGGGCCTCATTGGATCTACTACCCTTTATGATGAAATATTAGAGTTCACTGGTTAAACATTTTCCTCTTACAACTAAGTGACCTTTATTGGTATTGCCTTGCCATTCATCAAAGCAAAAAATAAAGTATCAGAGAATAAGAAGAAGGCAGAGAGAGGTCAGATGTCCAAAAATGCCAAAAAGAAAGTCATGGTCATTGTATAGCAGTTTTACTGGATATAATTACTGTACCAAGATTGACCCACATCCTACAAGCATGACCAGCAAGTTTTAATCGTTTTGATACACTAAACTAGGAGTTCTCAAACTATGGGCCAAGACACTCTGGGGATACCCAAGAATTTTTTAGGGGAATTTTGCAAAGTCAAACTATTTCCATAATGATATTTGGATTTTTCACTCACATGCTGTCTTAAGGGTACAATGGTTTCTCAGTGGCCACATTACCTGTGGTATAGCAGTAGATTGAAGAAGCAGACAGAAAAATCCCATTCTCTTCTTTTAAACCAGAGAGATGTGGAAAATGTAGGATGTGCCACTCTTCACTAATTTTTTTTGCTTTGAAGAAGTTATTTTGGGGCCTGGGTGACTCAGTCGGTTAAGCACAGGACTCTTGATTTAGGCTGGGGGTCATGATCTCCAGGTCCTGAGATCCAACCACATGTAGGCTCTGGGATGAAACTGTGGAGTCACTTTGGGATTCTTTCCCTCTCCCTCTGCTCCTCCCCCACACTCGCATGCACACATGTGGGAGCACGCTCGCTCTGTCTCGCTCTCTCAAATAAATAAATCTTTTTAAAAATATGATTTATGTTAGCATGTAATGGCTTTATTGCTATTAAATTGACTAAAGAACTTCTTTCATTGCTTTAACTTCTAATGGAGTAAGTATTGATAGATATAACCTACATTAAAAGAGCAAAAGGGTCCTGGAACCAGAAAACCGGAGAACTCCTGTGCTGGACCCATGATATGGCTATCCTTGAGCACAGGGTCAGACAAAACACACACCCCTCACTCTACCCCCACGGGCGGAGGGAGAGCCTGAGAGAAAGCCTACCCTAGCAAAGCCACAGCCCCAGACCCCCTTACTCCCACGAACTTGTTTTTCCTACGGAGAGATCTGGAAAGCACTGCTCGCCTGGGCGGGGATAGGGGTGGGCGGAGCCTCTGTGGGCGGGGCGTCCGCGCCAGTGCGAAACACGCCACAGAGACCCTCGTCGGAAGAGCGGCAAGGCCCCCGCAGTGCATTCTGGGATGCGGTCTCCACCAATGAGGTGTGGGCCACGTCATAAGGGCGCCCTTTCCGGGCGGCCTGGCCTTGCACGGCACTCGGGCCCGTGCCCCGGGGGCAGCCACCAGCACCTCTTGTCGTGCCGGTGGCCCGTAGGCCGT
Organism: Mellivora capensis; assembly: GCA_004024625.1. Classification (NCBI taxonomy): domain Eukaryota; kingdom Metazoa; phylum Chordata; class Mammalia; order Carnivora; family Mustelidae; genus Mellivora; species Mellivora capensis. Next base: position 8,165 of record PISX010035223.1, read on the forward strand.
GCCGGGCCTTCCGACATGGTGGACTACTACGAGGTGCTGGGCGTGCCCCGCCAGGCGTCGTCAGAGGCCATCAAGAAGGCATACCGCAAGCTGGCGCTCAAGTGGCACCCCGACAAAAACCCTGAGAACAAGGAGGAGGCGGAGAAGCGGTTCAAGCAAGTGGCCCAGGCCTACGAGGTCTTGTCAGACGCCAAGAAGAGGGACGTTTACGACCGGTATGGTGAGGCTGGAGTAGGGGGCGGCGGCGGGGGCAACGGGCCCTGCCGCGACCCCTTCGAGTATGTCTTCACCTTCCGCGACCCGGCCGAGGTCTTCAGGGAGTTTTTTGGGGGCCGCGACCCATTTTCGTTCGACTTCTTCGGAGACCCACTAGAGAACATCGTGGGCGGCCGGAGGAGCTCCCGGGGAAGCAGAAGCAGAGGAACCGCTCCCTTCTTCTCCGCCTTCAGTGAATTTCCAGCCTTTGGGGGTGGTTTTTCTTCTTTTGATACGGGATTTAGTTCCTTTGGTTCTCTGGGGAACGGAGGCCTTTCTTCCTTCTCCATGTGTTGTGGTAGTGGTGGGACCGGCAACTTCAAATCCATGTCGACTTCCACCGAAATCGTTAATGGCAAAAAAATCACCACCAAGAGAATCATTGAGAATGGCCAAGAAAGGGTGGAGGTGGAAGAAGACGGAGAGTTAAAGTCCCTGATAATAAATGGCAAAGAGCAGCTGCTGCGCATTGACACCAAGTAATTCCAGTCCACGTTTGATTTAGAGCACATGGTGAGGAATAGCAGGACTTTTTTTTTTTAAGATTGCAAGGGAACTCTACTTTCAGGACAACTGTACTGAAGAATTTATAAACAGTCATGTCAATGCCTATTTGTTGTTATTGTTGGGACCACATGAATAGGACCTCTGTTTCTCTTTAAAACTTGTAAATATCTGTATGCACTTTGCTATTTAAACATAATCCCGAGGCAGATGGTGATTATTTCCTAGTACTAGGACACAGTGTTACAGCACCTTGAACCTTGCCTTTCCATTTTGTTTGAAATGTGAGCCAGGTAGTTTTCTCTGAAGTTAACCTTGCCAAGATAAATCGTTTTACTTCCATTTTTTTTCACCACATAATAGTAAAAGATGTGTACACACTAATACTTCTGGTTTAAGGATGGTTTTTAGTCCCACATAGACCCTGGTGACTAATAAGAGTTTTCCATTTAAATATAATAAACCTAGGCTTTTTAAGAAACAGGTAAACCTGGCAAAATGGGTGTATTCGTTTCCTACAGCTACTGTAACAAATTACCACAGATTTGGTAGCTTAAAACAATGCAGATTTATTCTCTTATAGATATGGAGGTCAGAAGTCTGAAATCCATTTCAGGAGACTGAAGTCAGTGTAAGCAGGAACATGTTCCCTCCAAAGGCTTGAACAAAATACATAGGTGAATTCCTCACAGTTATATGATTAGTTAATAGCATCAAATGGACTTTATTCAGGTCACTTGAGCAATAAAAAAAACTGGTAGTGATGACTCAAAACCTTAATAAAAATCTGATTGCTAGCCTCTACCCACCCAACTTGGTTCTACAACTATGATTGATGGAAATATGGAAAGTTATTTCTCTAAGGCTACACAAAACTACCCTATTGCTGTGTGCAGGATGTATCTTGTTTCAAATTAGGTTGACAAAAGTCAAGACTATCGGAAAGCTTGGAGTAGTAATTGGATGAGGCAGCATACGTCTGAGAGTACATTTCTGTTGGCACAGTTTATACCCCCAGTGGAAACCATTTTGGGCATGGTTGCGTTGGGATTGTCCATCACAAAGTGTGCCATCCCCTTTGGTCATGACTAAGGGAAAATTTGTACAAGGCATGGGAGCAAAAAGGCAACTGAACTAGACAGACTAAAAATGCAGCCTATTCCTTCTTTACAGGAAGGTCATGTGACCTGAGCACACTGTTTAACTAGGAATATATGAAATTGAATTTGATAATCTGTAAAGGCCAATCCCTGTGGAATGGCATGTGAACAAAACACAGCAGGAACATAGGATTCAGCCACTATTGTCCCACGAGGGCACAGAGTCTGTTAAAACTACCTCAGATGGTCACTGAGGTACCTAGGCAGTGCTTCTCACCCACTAATTGTACTAGAACTATCAGAATAAAACAGACTACTGGGGCTTTTTTTTAAAAAAAATGAGTTTATTTGCTTGCCAGGCTAGGGAACAACACACCAGTGAAGATATTCATAGTTGTTGGTGGGGAGGAGAGGAGGAGCAGGAAGGGAAGGGACGTTGAGTTTTGAAGTGATAGAAATTAAAAATCACCACTCTGTATAGGGCAGAATAAGTGCATTTGTGTCTATACAGTTGGTTAACATAAGTCTCCATTGGTCAGGAAAGTCTTCAGTTGGGTCCAATAAGACTGGCATGGGGGCAGGGGGGTCACTCAGAGGTCATGGATTTTTTTTTTTTTTTTTAAGATTTTGTTTATTTACTTGACAGAGACACAGGGAAGAGGGAACACAAGTAGGGGGAGTGGGAGAGGGAGCAGCACACCTCCTGCTGAGCAGGGAGCCCAATGTGGGGCTCAATCCCAGGACACTGGGATCATGGCCCAAGTCTAAGGCAGACGCTTAACGACTGAGCTACCCAGGTGCCCCAGAGGTCATGGATCTTAATGGCTCTAGTGGAAGCAACACACAAGTCAATGGATGAATATATAAGCAAATGTGGTCAATCCATACAATGGGATATTATTCAGCCTTAAAAAGTAAGGAAACAAGATTGGGATCAGGAGGGAGACAAACCATAAGTGACTCTTAATCTCACAAAACAAACTGAGGGTTGCTGGGGGGAGGGGGGTCGGGAAAGGGGGGTGGGGTAATGGACACTGGGGAGGGTATGTGCTTTGGTTAGTGCTGTGAAGTGTGTAACCCTGGTGATTCACAGACATGTACCCCTGGGGATAAAAATATATGTTTATAAAAAATTTAAAAATTTAAAAAAAAAAAGTAAGGAAACTGACATACGCTGCCACATGAATGAGTCTTAAGGACATAGGCTAAGTGAAATAAGTCAAAAAAGGCAAATGCTCTATGATTCCATTTATATAAGGTACCTAGAGTGGTCAAGTTAGTAAAGACAGAAAGTAGATTGGGGGATGCCAGGGGTTTTAACAGCATTTGTTGCAGCAAACAGTATTCAGTTAGATCTGGATTACTGCTGCTAAGTGGAAAGTTTCCCTTTTGCAGAATAGAAAGCATTTTATCTAAAGAATTTTCAAAACTGAAAACTGCTTTTTAAAAATGGCTCTAAAATCACAGCTCTGTATATCAGTATTCCTTGTTTATGGAAAGGCTTGAGTAGGCTTTCAGAGAAGACACTTCTTCTGGAGCAAAGATGAGCATCTGCAGGACCCCGCAGTGGACTCTCTCCAGGCAGAAAGAGCACCTTCCCATGGAGCGCACCAGTTAATAAGGAAGTAGTTTAAGACATCATTTTAAGAATTGGGCATACCTACAAATCCAACGGGAGATCAAAGAGAGGAAGAACAGCAATTCTGGAAACAGAAAATCGGCCACTTTCTGGAAGGTAGGACCGGTGGAGAAGTGAATCAAAAGCCACAGGAGGATAGACCGCGGGGGAGGGGCCAGCTCGCGGCAAGCGGCGGAGCAACGGAGCACTAAATCGGGACTTTTAAAAGTCTGCTCCACGGAGGGACATCGCTCCAGAGGCTAAACCGGGGTGAAGCCCACATGGGGTCAGCGTGGCCCCAGGTCCCGCAGGGTCACAGAAGGATCGGGGGTGTCTGAGTGTCACAGAGCTCGCAGGTATCGGAGCGGGAAGCCGGCCACAGAGACAGAGCCTAGGAGTGAGCTCTCAGCTCAGGGTTACCCTGAACCGGTCGCAGGCTGGGTGAGCTCGGAGCACGGCCAGAGGCGAGGGAGATGGGAGTAGCTGGGGCTTTTCTCTGAGGAGTGGAGCCCCGAAATCTCAGCTCTTCCAGGCCGGAGACTGGGCGGCCGCCATTTTCATTCCCGTCATCCGGACTCTACGGAAAGCGCTCAGGGAACAAAAGCTCCCGAAAGCGAAACCGAGCGGATTACTTAGCCCGGCCCCTGGTAAGGGCGGTGCAGCTCTGCCTCGGGCAAAGACACTTGAGAATCACTACAACAGGCCCCTCCCCCAGAAGATCAAAAGAAATCCAGCCAAGACCAAGTTCACTTAACAAGGAGAGCAGTGGGAGGAGGAGCAAGATGGCGGAGAAGTAGCAGCTGAGAAGTCATCAGGTAGCAGGAGATCCGCTAGATAGCTTATCAAACCACTGCGAACACCTACAAATCCAACGGGAGATCGAAGAGAGGAAGAACAGCAATTCTGGAAACAGGAAATCGACCACTTTCTGAAAGGTAGGACCGGCGGAGAAGTGAATCGAAAGCGACGGGAGGATAGACCGCGGGGGAGGGGCCGGCTCCCGGCAAGCGGCGGAGCACTAAATCGGGACTTTTAAAAGTCTGCTCCACGGAGGGACATCGCTCCAGAGGCTAAACCGGGGTGAAGCCCATGCGGGGTCAGCATGGCCCCAGGTCCCGCAGGGTCACAGAAGGGTGTCTGAGTGTCGCAGAGCTAGCAGGTATCGGAGCGGGAAGCCGGCTACAGAGACAGAGCCGAGGAGTGAGCTCTCAGCTCGGGGTTACCTTGAACCGGTCGCAGGCTGGGTGAGCTCGGAGCGCGGCCAGAGGCGAAGAAGACGTGGGTGGTCCGGGGCTATTCTCTGAGGAGTGGAGCCCGAATCTCAGCTCTTCCGGGCCGGAGACTAGGAGGCCGCCATTTTCATTCCCGTCCTCCGGACTCTACGGAAAGCGCTCAGGGAACAAAAGCTCCCGAAAGCGAAACCAAGCGGATTACTCAGCCCGGCCCCTGGTAAGGGCGGTGCAGCTCTGCCTCAGGCAAAGACACTTGAGAATCACTACAACAGGCCCCTCC
>PISX010035224.1:0-13152 GCA_004024625.1 Mellivora capensis
GAGGAGAAGGGAGTTGAGGGAAACTGGGGGGGAGATGAACCATGAGAGACTATGGACTCTGAAAAATAACCTGAGGGTTTTGAAGGGGCGGGGGGTGGGAGGTTGGGGGAGCCTGGTGGTGGGTATTATGGAGGGCACGCATTGCATGGAGCACTGGGTGTGGTGTAAAACTATGAATTCTGTTACGCTGAAAAGAAATAAAAAAAAATATTTAATTAAAAAAAAAAGAATATATGAACAAGAGAATAAAATACTAAATAGGTGGCAAAGACCCCAGAAAAATGTATGCTAACTGAATCAGAAGAGATCCAAACCTGGGGGGAGAATAAAAGGGGAAAAAAAGAAATAAAAATAAAAAAAATAAAAAATTATGTATATATTAGACAGGTGAATAGAACAGAGCCACCCACTTGATTTTGGGTGTATTTTGTCTCTTAGAAGAAACTACCTCCCAAATTTTTAAAGAAAAACATATATGCACAAAAATAAGGGTTAACCCACAATGAAGGGATAAAATAAGAGTGTAAAGATGAAAATTAAGAAAAAATTCTAAAAAAGGAATTGATAAGATAAATTGGTTGGAAAAAGGAAAAAAAAAAAAGGAGGGAATGTTCTCAGGCTGGAGACTAGAACAAAGTCATGTGCTAGATTAGGGTATATTTTGATCTATTAGAAGAAATTGTATCCCAAAATCTTTTAGAAAAAAACCTATATGTATACAAAAAAATGAGGTTAAATACAATGAAGGGATAAAATATGACTGTAACAATGAAGGTTCAAAAAGTTTGTTTTTTTTTTTTTTAGAAAAGTATTGTTAAGGTAAACTAGTTAAAAAACATTAAAAGAGGAAAGAGGAAAAGTTAAAAAAATAGAATAAGAAAACAAATTTTGAAAAATCAACTTTGCAAGAGTGAGGGATCATGGGGAAAAAGCCATGAATTCTATGTGTTACTTTCCCCTAGCTCTGGAGTTCCCCTGTTCTTGTTGATTCGTGAGCTTGGTCTTGGCTGAATGTTCTTGCTAATCTAATGCGGGAGGGGCCTGTTGCACTGATTCTCAAATGTCTTTGCCCGAGGCAGAATTGCACCACCCTTGCCAGGGCCAGGGCTAAGTAATCTGCTCAAGCTTGCTCTCTGGAGCTTTTGTTCCCTGAACACTTTCCGTACCACCTTGGAGGACAGGAATGAAAACGGTAGCCTCCCAATTCTGGCCCAGTGGAGCTGAGAGCTCGGGGCCCCACTCCTCAGTTGCCCTTAGAGATAAGCAGTCAATCACTCCTGTCTCCCTGGTCTCCGGCTGCAATCCAAGTTCACCTGGTCTCTGACCAAGCATTTCCATCTCTGGCACTCGGCCCCATTTGGAGTCTCCAATCCCAGCAGATTCCTGCTACGCTGCTCTTCCTGGAGGAGGAAGGTGAGTCTCTGCAGATCTGCCACTTGTATTGTCCCTGCTCGAAGAGCTGTGGCCCAACTGTGCCTTGGATCATGGTTTAAGGTAACCCAGATGTGAAAGCTCACTCTTCAGCTCTGTCTCTGTAGTTGGTTTCCCAAGTCTGATACCTGGCAGCTCTGCCACACTCAGACACCCCCTATCTTTCTGTGACCCCGTGTGACCTGAGACCACACTGTCCCCGCAAGGGAGCCACCCCTGCTTAGCCTCTGGAGTGATGTCCCTCAGTGGAGCAGACTTTTAGAAGTTCTGATTTTGTGGTCCACTGCTCTGCTGTTTGCTGGGAGCCAGCCCTTCCCCTGTGGTCTATCTTTCCATCACTTTGGATTCACTTCCCCACACATCCTGCCTTTCAGAAACTGGTTGATTTTCTGTTTCTGAATTGCTGCTCTTCTTCTCTTCTATCTCCTGTAGAGTTTGTAGGTGTTTGGAATGGCTTGGTGCCTATCTAGCTGAACTCCTGGGATATGATGTCATTTCAGTCTGCTACTCCTCCACCATCTTGCTTCTCAGTCCTAGGCATATATTTACTTTATACAAAAAAATAATTATACTGTATGTATTTTGTATCTTGCTTTTTAAAAAGATTATTCTTTTTAATATTTGCATCATATTCTATTACATGAAAGTCTCATAATTTATTATACCATTTAAAAATTTTTTTTGATATTTGGGTTTCTAAGTTTGTAGTATGAATAATGCTGTGATGAAGATCTTTATAAATAAGTACTTCCTGGATCTGAGTATTTCCTTAAGGTAAATTTCTAATATGGGAATTATTGGCTAATAAATCTGAAGTTTTTGTTTGCTTTTGCTTTTTACTATGAAAAATTTCAAAGCAAAAAAGTAGAGAGAATGGTATGACAAACTAATATTTTTTTTAAAAGATTTTATTTATTTATTTGACAGACAGATCACAAGTGGGCAGAGAGGCAGGCAGAGACAGAGAGAAGAGGAAGCAGGCTCCTTGCTGAGCAGAGAGCCTGATGCGGGGCTCGATCCCAGGATCCTGGGGTCATGACCTGAGCTGAAGGCAGAGGCTTTAACCCACTGAGCCACCCAGGCACCACCAAACTAATATTTTTAATCACCTAGGTTATATGGCTAACATTTGCCATATTTGCATCATCTCTTTTTTTTTAAATAATTTTCTAAAGTCTCTAATGGATAAGGAGTTTTTAAGGGTTGTTTAAAAATCATAACCGTATTACAGTGTTCACATAATAAAATAAATAATAGCTCCTTATTATCATGTTTGGCCCTTTTTTAGTAAAGATTTTATTTTTAAGTGATCTGTGCCCCCAATGTGGGGCTCAAACTCACAATCCTTAGATCAAGAGTCTCACACTCAACTGACTGAGCCAGCCAGGTGCCCCCTGTTTGTTATATTAAAGTCTCTTTAACTTTTAATATTTTCACTTTCTCTCCTTTTTTTCCCTTGTGCCATTTATTTGTTGAAAAAATGGAGAATTGGTCACATAGACTTTCCCACACTCTAGTTTCATCTGATTGCGTTCTCATGGAGTTATTTAATACATTCTTTTAGCCATTGTATTTTCTATCATTTTAGAGCAGTGGTTCTCAGGCTTAAGCATGCATCATAATCACCTGGAGGCCTTATTAAAACATTGCTGGGTCCATTCCCAGAATTTCTCAATCAGTAAATCTGGGTGCACATGAGAATTGGCATTTCTATCATGTTTCTAGATGCTGCTGCTGCTGCTGTTGCTGCTGGTCCAGAGAACACATTTTGAGAATCACTGCTTTAGAGAGAAGATTAGATCCCTTTAAAAAAAAAAATCACTGGATTCACAACTTAAAAAAAAAAAAAATATATATATATATATATGTGTGTGTGTGTGTGTGTGTGTGTATACACATATGTGTATATATATGTGTGTGTGTGTACAATAGGGTGACTATACTTAGTAATATTTTTAGAGAGAGATTGTGTGCACATGTGTGAGTAGGGGTGGGGGGGAGGAGGGACAGAGGAAAAGGGAGAGAATTTTTTTTTAAGATTTTATTTATTTATTTATTTGACAGAGAGAGAGAGAGAGACAGTGAGAGAGGGAACACAAGCAGGGTGAGTGGGAGAGGGAGAAGCAAGCTTCCCGTGTAGCAGGGAGCCCAATGTGGGGTTTGATCCTAGTATCCTGGGATCATGACCTGAGCAGAAGGCATGCACTCAACGACTGAGTCACCCAGGTGCCCCAAGGGAGAGAATCTTAAGCAGGCTCAACCCCTAGTGCAGAGCCCCACATGGGACTCCATCTCACAACCCTCAGATCATGACTTGAACTGAAATCAAGAGTTGGGACACTTGACCAACAGGCACGCAGGTGCTCCATTATTTTATTGTATATTTGACAATTGCTTAGAGAGTATATCTTAAAATTTTTATTTCAATAAAAAAATGTAGTTATGTCTAGTGATGGATGTTAACTAGACTGATTGTGGTAATCATTTCAGAATATATATAAATATCAAATCATTATATTATACACCTGAAACAAATATAATGTTTTATGTCAATTATATCTCAAAAATATACATAATAACATTTTCTTAAGGAAATATGTATTGGTTTTGCTATTAGGATTGTTTCTTTTCATCCTTCAATTTTTTTATTTTAAAAAATTTTAGTTTTATCAAAAAATTAAAAGATCTTGGAACTTTTAAAAGGCTTTTGCTTTCCAGAAAGGCAGTAATGTAAGCTGTGTATAAGTTTGTTCATTTTACTACATCCTGTCGCAAAATGAGTATCAACAATGAAACAAATCTTGAGTCATTTGATGGATGAGGAAAAAAAAGTTTTCTTACTGTATTTTAATTCAGAATTATTGGGTTACTGGTGAGGTTTAAACTTAAAATACTTTATTAGCCAATTCTCAGCCTTGATTCTATGAATTGTTTATCTCTTTTAACCACTTTTCTATTAGTTCTTTAGTGTTTTTTTTTTTTTAAATCAGTATCAGGGCGCCTGGGCAGCTCAGTGGGTTAAGCCTCTGCCTTCAGCTCAGGTCATGATTTCAGGGTCATGGGATTGAGCCCTGTATCGGGCTCTCTGCTCAGCGGGGAGCCTGCTTCCTCCTCTCTCTCTGCCTGCCTCTCTGCCTACTTGTGATCTCTCTCTGTCAAATAAATAAATAAAATCTTAAAAAAAAATCAGTATCTGTCGGCTCATTACATATTAAACATAGCTCTTCTTTCTCATATTTGTAACAGATTTTTTCCAGTTTATTGATTTATTTTTCTCCAGATTATTAAGTTTTTCCTTTTTTGAAATTTAGGTTTATTTGTTATCAAATCTTTGGACTTGTTTCTTTCATTATTTTGAAGAATCCTTCCCAATCTAACTTTGCTTACACTTTTTTCTAGTTTTTACCTATTTGTTTGTTTGTTTATTGTTACAGCGAACTGTGGTATCCAAACGGAATTTATGTGTTTGTTCCAGGAGAATTCTTCTTTTGGGTGATTAACTTGTGGAGTACAGTAGAATTTGGGGAGGAGCCCTTCAATGCCTAAATTTACTATTGGAGAGACATCAGGACAATATACATCAGATAACTTATCTGTGAACCATAGAAACATTGGAAAAAGTTACGCAGACAATACACTGAAGAATCATTTGTTACCAGTAATTTCAGGCAGTCAAAAAGAGCTGGGAGAGTCTATCAATCATGACGTAAGAACTGTGAAGGGCAAACATGTGAATCTAGTCAGTGGCTATTATTGAACAAGCTGCTCAAATGAGATACAAATTTTATGTCAAGAAGGGCATGTCTGCAGAACAAATCATTCTGGTTTGTGTCCGGGCTTCTGTAATATAGGAAACTTTTTCATCGATCTTTGTGCTCTCAGTTTTTGCATCCTTTTCATTCTGTCTTTTAGCCTTAATTCTTGGTTGTACTAAATCATAGTATCTATAGGTGTGAAAAATATGGCTTCTGCAATTTACATGAACTTCTGGGGATATAAAACAAAGCTGTAACATGACACCAGTTGAAATAAAAATCTGCCATTATTGGGGTTCAGTGATTTGAAAGCTTGCATGGATGTTAAACATCTGAAGTCTTAGGATACCAAGCTGACGCAGTCCATAGAACATGAGACGCTTGATGATGGAGGTTATGAGTTCAAGCCCCACACTGGGGGTAGAGTTAATTTAAAAAAAAACCTTTGAGGTCTTGATTTCAAATTGACAAATAAAAATGCAACTTTATTTAATAAAACTGGTTTAACCATCATGTAGCCTCCAGGAAAAATGTTGGAAGATCTCTTTCCCAAGATCTTTGCACTCAGGTAAAAAGCGTTTGTACTTTTGTGTATTCTTAGCATTACTTAGCTACCCTTCTCTTACCAATATCCCAATTCCCAAGTAAATATTGAGTCAGTTAAAGGAGAGAACTAATAATATAATTCATTACACAATTATTGTGATGCAATTTCTAAATATGTGACTTTATTTAATTATTACTAATTTCTGTAATATAATTATTATTCCCATTTTACTGAGGAGATAGAGGTTTAGAGAAACTTAGTAGCTTATTCAAAGTCTTATGGTCATTTAAATGGATAACTGGAATTTAAACTGGGATCTGTATGCCTGAGATCCAAAGCATATGCTTTCTCTTCCACTACATTCCACATTTGAACTTTTCTCAATTGGCAAACATCAAAATTCAGATATTTATGAAACCAGGCAGAGAAGGTAGAGCACACCAGTCAGGGACTAACATGAACAAGAAAGTTCATGATTTAGTCAAAGAGGGAAGCTGCCAATCAATTTCCACCAGTTGTTGTTATGTTAGAATGTAGGTTTAATATTTCTGGACCTTCTGACTTTTTAAAAGAAGCCAGAAGCAGCATTTTTTAAAAATCATTTTTTAAAAAGATTTATTTATTTACTTCAGAGAAAGAGAGAGAGAGAGAGCATCAGCCAGGAGGAGTAATGGGAGAAGGAGAGAGCCAGGAGGGGTCATTGGGGAGGGAGAGAGGGTCTCAAGCAGACTCCATGTCGAGCGCAGGGGCTCCAGGCCAAGGGGTTCGATCTCATGACCCTGAGATCATGACCTGAGCCCAAACCAAGTGTTGGCTACTTAAGCAACTTTGCCACTCAGGTACCCCTAGAAGCAGCACTTTGATTTGAAACCTGTCAATGTTTAGATATTTTAAATTAATTAAAATTATTTTATGTACACAAAATGTATCTGTTGCCCATATTTAATCCTTGACTTATACTTTGCTTTTTTTTTTTTAAAGATTTTATTTATTTATTTGTCAGAGAGAGAGAGCAAGAGAGTAAGCACAGGCAGACAAAGTGGCAGGCAGAGGCAGAGGGAGAAGCAGGCTCTCCGCCAAGCAAGGAGCCCGATGTGGGACTTGATCCCAGGACGCTGGGACCATGACCTGAGCTGAAGGCAGCCGCCCAACCAACTGAACCACCCAGGTATCCCTATACTTTGCTTTAACTAAGTAGTTTCAAGTGTGACAAGGAATTGATTAGAATAGCATTGTCCATTAGAAATATAATGCTACCTGCATATATAAATTTGTTTTCTGATAGCCACATTTAAAAAGTAAAAAAAAGTGAAATTAATTTTAATGATATTTATACTAATGTATCCCAAGTCTTATTTTAATATATAATGAATATAAAAATTATTAATGAGATATCTTACTTATGGCACATTTCAGTTTGGCCTAGCTCTATTTCCAGTGCTTTATGGCCACAATGTAACTAGGAGCTACCATATTGAGCAATGTATAAGTATGTACAAATATCTCCCAGGTAAGACCTTTTTATTTAGGAATTTCTTCTCTGCCAAGAAACAATGCCCAACCCTAGCTGTTTTAGAGTTTGTCAAAAGCCATTGTTTTTCTTCATCAAATGAAGGGGAATTTCCCATCTTTCAGCTATGACAGACTCGATTTGTTACGATAAATTGGTGAACAAATTTACTTCAATATCTTAGGGATTTTGCATTGAGTAATTTATTAACAAACATGAAATTTGCTCAATAAATGTCAAGTAAACAAGAGAGTAAAGGATACGAGCTTTTCAAACTGATAATTAACATTCTGAAGCATAGTATTAAAGTGTTTATAAATTCAATCCAATGAGAAGTTTATTAGAATTATCAATTTGCTGTTGTGATACAGTAATTCCATTTAAGGAGCCTCTGGATATCAATTTTTTAAAAGTTTTTATTTATTTATTTGACAGAGAGAGATACAGCAAGAGAGGGAACACAAGCAGGGGGAGAGGCAGACGGAGGGAGAAGGATGCTACCCGCCGAGCAGGGAGCCTTATGTGCGGCTTGATCCCAGGACCCCGGGATCATGACCTGGGCCAAAGGCAGACGCTTAACGAGTGAGCCACCCAGGTGCCCCTGGACATCAGATTTATAAGAGTTTAGAATGGAAGGCAGCGTGGAAATTAAAAATTATATTCTTTTTAAATTAACATATAATGTATTATTTGCCCAAGGGTACAGGTCTGTGAATCATCAGTCTTACGCAATTCACAGCACTCACCATAGCACATACCCTCTCCAATGTCCATCACCCAGCCACCCTATTCTCCCCCACCCACCTTCCAGCACCCCTCAGTTTGTTTCCTGAGATTAAGAGTCTCTTATGGTTTGTCTCCTTCTCTGGCTTCATTTTGTTTCATAAAAATTATATTCTTAGAGAACTCCGAATGTAGAGTTGGATGTTTCTTTCTTTCTTTTTTTAAAAAAGATTTTATTTATTTATTTGAGAGAGAGAAAGAGAGCACATGAGTAGGGGGATGAAGAGCAGAGGGAGGGAGACAAGCAGACTCCCTGCTGAGCGGTGAGCCTGATGCAAGGCTGGATCCCAGGACCCTGAGATCATAACCTGAACTGAAAGCAGGCACTTAGCCAACTTAGCTACCCATGCACTCCTAGGGTTGGATATTTCTAATAGATATGGCATAGAACAGGTACCTTAGTCATCTCAGGCTGCCATAACAAAATACATAAATTACATGACTTAAACAATAGAAGTTTATTTTCTCACACTTCTGGAGACTGGGGAGTCCAAGTCAAGGGGCTGGCCAATTTGGTTTCTGATGAGAGCTCTCTTCTTTGCTTGCAAATGGGCCCCCTTCTCCCTGTATCCTCACATGGTGGAGAGAGCAAACTCTTTGGTGTCTCTTCTTGGAATCCTATTGGGTTAGGGGCCTACCCTTACGACCTCATTTAACCTTAGTTACTTTTGTAAAAGCCCTGTCTCTTCATATAGTCACACTGGGGGTTAGGGCTTCAACATATGAATTTTGAGGTCACACAATTTAGTTTATAGCAGCAGGTCTCAGAGGTAGATTAAGAATTTCCCTTTCTTTTGTCATGTGTATTTTGCACCTTTTCAAATAATATCAGAATTGGGGCACCTGGGTGGCTCTGTCAGTTAAGCGTCTGACTTTGGTTCCGTCCTGATCTCAGGGTCCTGGAAGTAAGCCCTGCGTCAGGCTCCATGCTCAGCAGGGAGCCTGCTTCTCCCTTTCTCTCTACCTCTTCCTCACTTGTGCTCTCTCTCTCCCAAATAAATAAATAAAATCTTAAAAAAAAAATAAATGGAAAACAATTTGTCAGAATCAGACAGTGTCAAAACTAAAAACTTGAACTTAGAAGTCCAAATGGACTTGGAAATAATCTAAAATCCAGGTCTTCAGTTATTTAATTAGTGGTAGAAATAAGTCAAACATCTAGGACTCCTGACTTCATTTGTAGTGTTCTTTCTATTATTATTATTATTATTTTTTTTTAAAGATTTTATTTATTTATTTGGCAGAGAGATCACAAGTAGGCAGAGAGGCAGGCAGAGAGAGAGGGGGAAAGCAGGCTCCCCGCTGAACAGAGAGCCCGATGTGGGGTTCGATCCCAGGACCCCGAGATCATGACCTGAGCCGAAGGCAGAGGCTTAAGCCACTGAGCCACCCAGGCGCCCCTGTTCTTTCTATTATTATGTTTTCCTTCATTTGTTCTTTCATTCATTCACTCACAAAACAAATAAACTGTATTACTGAAGAAGAAAAGACCCAGACCTAGGCTTCAAGGAAAATACCCCAGGTCTCTTTCATTCTAGTACTAATTTCATAGAGAATATATTAGACCATAACTATATTAATATTAATAATAATAGCTATTAGCCCTTAAGTAGCAAAAGTATATCAGGCTATGCCAAGCACTTTATATACATTATCTATTTTAATCCTTACAACAAGTTTGTGAATATTTATTACATACTTGTTTTATAGATGAAGGAAAGTAACTTAACCAAGGTCATGGGAAAAGCTTGGAAAGTGGCTGCACCAACTGATTCAGGCCTATGTGACTCCAAAGCCCCGGTTTTTCCAGGTGTAATGGAGATATTTTCTTTGGGATTTGTCAACACATCATCTAAATATTGTTGGCTTTTTTCCTCTCAGGACTGCCTTTGCTGTGTCCCACAGATTTTGAACTGTTGTGTTTTCATTATCATTTGTTTCCATGAATTTTTTCAATTCTTCTTTAATTTCCTGGTTGACCCATTCATTTTTTAGAAGGATGCTGTTTAGTCTCCATGTATTTGGGTTCTTTCCAAATTTCCTCTTGTGATTGAGTTCTAGCTTCAGAGCACTGTGGTCTGAAAATATGCAGGGAATGATCCCAATCTTTTGATATATTGGTTTTTTGAGATTGAGCTAGTATATATGACACAGCCAACATATAAAGGTCAAGTTAAATTTGTCTAGCTCTAGAGATGGCAGAAGGAGGCCTGTGTGCGCAATAACCTTGCAAAGGAGTTTTGTTTATTTTGAATAGGAAACTTAAGTTCAGAGAATCAAGTTTTTCTTAGCCCAGTTGACTATGAGGTGGTAGAACTAGTATTTGAACCCATCATTACTGACTCTACTGCTCTGCTACTCTGAGAGGAATTACTGAAGTCATGGCAAGACTGTTTTTCAAACATTTCTGAAGGTGGCTATTTGTAAGCCATTCCTCTTAAAAACTATATGGACTTCTCTCTTAGACAAGCGATTATGGTAGAGCCCAAGGAGACCCAGAGACGATTAGTTTGCAAATCAAAGAGGCCTTCTGATTGGATGTTTCATCAGAAGACACAGGGCAGGGGATGACAAGTGGGTTGGAAGCAGGTAACTTACACCAAGTCAGCCAGCTGGAGTAGAAATATGAGACTTGCCTAGAGAGATTTCCTGAGACAGCAAGTCCCCTTTTATAGGTACTTTGTGGCTTTCACAGTGAGTGGGGAGGGAGTAGTTAAGGCTTCTGAGCCAGATTGGCCACTTGTCAGTCCTTATCACCATTTCATTTGGTTAACACTTAGCCCCTCAGGGGGCCTGTGGTGAAGATCTCACTTGCCATATTCCCTGTAAAGTTCTGCTTGACTCTTCATACTGGCAGTTTTTCGTGGTGTTTAATCTAATTGGGATCTAAATCAGCCATTTTTTAGGTGGTTGATAATGCTGGTATGCAGCATTATCAAGGGAGCAGCTTTTCCATTGATCACTGGGACTTGTAGGTATTTGTGAAAATTCCAGAGCCTATTTATGACATTTGCAGAAAGCTTTATTCATTTCAATGAGCTTACTGATTATCTATCTACTCTGTGTCAGATACTGCTTCATGGACTGGAGTTACACTAGGGAACAAAACAGAGGAAGATTCCTTCCATCATGGAGTTGGGCAGGGATGGGGAGACAATAATAAGACATATATAGTAAGAAAGTAAATTATTTGGTATGTTAAAAGGTGTTAAGTATATAAAAAAGATAGCGTGCCTGGCTGGCTCGGTCAGTAGAACATGTGACTCTTGATCTTGGGGTTGTGAGTTTGAGCCCCATGTTGGTTGTAGAGATTACTTACAAATAAAATCTTTAAAAAAAGAAGTTAACTTAAAAAAATAAGTACATAAAAAAAGAAAAAGTAAAGGAGTGTAAGGGAGGAAGTGGGGGGTTGCAATTTTAAAAAGAGTGGTCATTAGATTTGAAATTAGAAATAGCAACTAGGAAAGATATAAGTAGAAAAAAATAGAGCATGGAACAGGGATGGGGAGGACTCAGATTGCAATCTTTAAATTGAGAGCTCATCAGAACTAGACTTGTTCATGTTAATTTTACTTTCACAGAGCAACTCTATGTCATTGTTTTCCTTGTTCATATTAGAAAATAGACTCTCAGATTTATCTTCTGCTTCTCTTCTTTTTGTCTCTTCTCCATTTCCCCTTTTTCTTTCTTCCTCCTTCTTTTTATTATTTCTTCTTTCTATCTTCCATTTTCTTGAAACAAAAAAATTAGAAGCCATGGTGTTTGCCCTCAAGGAACTTATAAACAAGGAGTAAAGACAGCCTCAGGAAAAAAACTTGGAGCAATATATCAGTGGTGATATGAATGAGCTGTGTTCTTTAAAATAACTGATACATGAATGGTCAAAACAAGTGGGATTATTTAGGCAACATTTGGTGGAGGAAGCAGGTTCATTCTGATCTGGATGGAAGGGACTAATGGTAGAAAGGGGCAAACATCGAAGGAGTTAAGTGGGCAAGTACTTGGAGGCAGAATTTGCAAGGTGTGTTCAAGGATTTGTAAAGACATTGTCTTGGATGGATTGGACAGATTTAGTTGGGTGAATGATCTTAGGAGGAATAATGAAATGGAGGAGTGTAAATTAAGTGTAAATTAAGGACATAGAATGCTAGTCGGAGAGGGTTGGAATTTTTTCAATACTTTACAGAAAGAGCTGAGAAAATAGAACATGGGACATGGAACTCTCTGAATCTTAGTTAAGCCACGTTAAGCCATGTTGAGTAAAGAAATGACCTCCTCAACCTTACTAAAAATTAGAAAGTACTTACTGTTCCCAGACTTCTGATTTATTATATAGATTAGAATATAGGAAGTGTGTGTGTGTGTGTAGAGAGAGAGAGAGAGAGAGAATATAGTTATGTATTTTAATGTAATTCAACATATTTATTTACATAAAATAATTTTCAAAAAATACATTTTAAAACCATCTAGATACTGATTTTATTGCATTATAAAAAATTGAGGGGCAAAACTGAAGTATTCAAATAAATTGTGAGGGGTGGAGATGGGCTTAAGATCACTGTCCCTACCCTCCTACACTGTTGGGAATGCAAGCTGGTGCAACCGCTCTGGAAAACAGCATAGAGGTTCCTCAAAAAGTTGAAAATAGAACTACCCTATGACCCAGCAATTGCATTACTGGGTATTTACCCTAAAGATACAAATGTAGTGATCCGAAGGGGCACGTGCACCCGAATGTTTATAGCAGCAATGTCTACAATAGCAAAGCTATGGAAAGAACCTAGATGTCCATTGACGGATGAATGGATAAAGAAGATGTGGTATATATACACAATGGAATACTATGCAGCCATCAAAAGAAATGAAATCTTGCCATTTGCAACGACGTGGATGGAACTAGAGGGTATCATGCTTAGTGAAATAAGTCAATCAATGAAAGACAACTATCATATGATATCCCTGATATGAGGAAGTGGAGATGCAACATGGGGGGTTGGGGGGTAGGAAAAGAAGAAAAGAAACAAGATGGGATTGGGAGGGAGACAAACCATAAGTGACTCTTAATCTCACAAAACAAACTGAGGGTTGCTGGGGGGAGGGGGGTTGGGAAAGGGGGGTGGGTTAAT
>PISX010035225.1:0-13174 GCA_004024625.1 Mellivora capensis
ATTTTGTCAAATGCTTTTTCTGCATCAATTGAGAGGACCATGTGGTTCTTCTCTCTTCTCTTATTGATTTGTTCTATCACATTGATTGATTTGCTAATGTTGAACTACCCTTGTAACCCAGGGATGAATCCCACCTGGTCATGGTGGATAATTTTTTTAATGTGCTGTTGGATCCTGTTTGCTAGGATCTTGTTGAGAATCTTAGCATCCATATTCATCAGTGATATTGGTCTGAAATTCTCCTTTTTGGTGGGGTCTTTGCCTGGTTTGGGGATCAGGGTAATGCTGGCTTCATAAAAAGGGTCTGGAAGTTTTCCTTCTGCTTCAATTTTTTGAAACAGTTTCAGGAGAATTGTTGTTATTTCTTCTTTGAAAGTTTGGTAGAATTCCCCCAGAGAATCCGTCAGGTCTTGGGCTCTTGTTTTTTGGGAGTTTTTTGATCACTGCTTTAATCTCGTTACTAGATATTGGTCTATTCAGGTTGTCAATTTCTTCCTGGTTCAGTTTTGGGAGTTTACATTTTTCCAGGAATGCATCCATTTCATCTAGGTTGTTTAACTTATTCACATATAACTGTTGATAATAATTTCTGATGATTGTTTCTACTTCCTCGTTGTTAGTTGTGATCTCTCCCTTTTCATTCATAATTTTATTAATTTGAGCTTTCTCTCTTTTCTCTTGGATTAGTGTGGCCAATGGTTTATCAATCTTATTGATTCAAATAACCAGCTTCTAGTTTCATTGATACGTTCTACTGTATCTCTAGTTTCTACCTCATTCATCTCTACTCTAACCTTGATTATTTCCCTTCTTGTGCATGGAGTTGGGTTAATTTGATGTTGATTCTCCAGTTCTTTAAGGTGTAGAGACAGATGTTGTATTCTGGATTTTTCAATTTTTTTGAGGGAGGCTTGGATGGCTATGTATTTCCCCCTTAGGACAGCCTTTGCTGTATCCCATAGGGCTGGCAAGATATATTCAGAGCACTAAATGAGAAGAATATGCAGCCAAGAATACTTTATCCAGCAAGACTGACATTCAAAATGGTTGGAGAGATAAAGAGTTTCCAAGACCCGCAAGGCTTAAAAGAGTATGCGAACCACCAAGCCGACTCTGCAGGAAATATTAAGGGGGGTTTTATAAAAGAGGAAAAATCCTAAGAATATCACTGAACATAAACATAGAGACAATCTACAGAAAGAAAGACTTCAAAGGTAACATGATGTCAATAAAAACATATCTATCAATAATCACTCTCAATGTGAATGGCCTAATGTGCCCATAAAATGACACAGGGTTGCAGATTGGATAAACCACAGGACCCATCCATATGTTGTCTACAAAAGACCCATTTTGGACCTAAGGATACACCCAGACTGAAAATGAAGTAATGGAGAAGCATCTTTCATTACATGGGCCTCAAAAGAAGGCCTTGGTAGCGATTCTCACATCAGATGAATTAGATTTTAAACTAAAGACTATAGTCAGAGATACAGAAGGACACTACATCATTCTTAAAGGGACTATCCACCAAGAAGTTCTAACAATTGTAAATATTTATGCCCCCAATATGGGAGCAGCCAATTACATAAGAAAACTATTAATCAAGATAAAGAGTCATATCGATATGAATACATTTATAGTAGGAGATCTCAACATGCCTCTCTCAGTAATAGACAGATCATCCAAGCAGAAAATCAATAAAGAAACAAAAGCATTGAATGATACATTGGACCAGATGGACCTCATAGATATATATAGAACATTCCACCCTAAAACAACAGAATACTCATTCTTCTCAAGTGCACATGGAACCTTCTCCAGAATAGACCACATACTGGGTCACAAATCAGGACTCAACTGATACCAAACGATTGAGATTATTCCCTGCATATTCTCAGATCACAGTGCTTTGAAACTGGAGCTCAACCACAAGGAAAACTTTGGAAGGAACTCAAACACCTGGAAGCTAAAGACCACCTTGCTTAAGAATGCTTGGATCAACCAGGAGATCAAAGAAGAACTTAAACAATTCATGGAAACCAATGAGAATGAAGACACTTCAGCCCAAAACGGATGTTTTATGGCTTGGGTTATTTTAAAATGAAGTCCCCTGGAGGTCGTTGGTGGGTGGGTGAAATAGGTTATGAGGATTAAAGAGGGCACTTGTGATAAGCACCAGGTGTTGTATGGAAGTGTTGAGTATTTATATCGTACATCTGAAACAAATATTACACTGTATGTTAACTAACTGGAACTTAAATAAAAACTTAAAAGACAATATAAATAAATAAATAAATAAATATCCCCTTGTGATGGAAAGTTATGTCTTATATGGTAATCTAAGCACTTCCTACCACCTTCTAAAAGATTCTGCTTCAGCCAGCCAGCTATAAATGACATAGGTCATACACCTCTCGGTGGGAAGCTGTGCTCTATTGAAGAATGTATACATTTAAATCAAGTACAATAAGACTGAGCCTATATGAAATTGTTTTAGAAGCAACTCATCACCATACCAGAAATAATTAACTGAGCACTTAATACTCTTTGCTCAGAGAGAATTATGCAAACACACAATGCCTACACTTTGGAAGCTTAAACTAATTTGGTCACATATGAACAGGATGCAAAGACATAAAAATAAGACCTGAGAAGATAACATTCATAACGTACATAGGTTGGTATATATTATCTACATATTATATATATCTTATGTATTTATGTATATAAATGTGCATACATATATATACATGTATACATAAATACCTAGGTAGGTATATATTGTCCTTAGTTCCAGTCACACCTCCATCAATACTTCATATATATTTATATATATATATATATATATATATATAGAGAGAGAGAGAGAGAGAGGGAGAGACAAAGTGAGAAGGGAGGGAGGGAGGGAGGATGGTCATACTTATATGTATGTATATGTATTTATGAATTAATTTTAGAGGTGGTTAATAGGGTGATTTTTTTAATAGAAAAGAAATTGGAAACTTCTTTCAGAACCTATGCCATATTTCCAATATATCTGTGCTTGAATGTCCATGATCAGATCCATCTCAACAGAACTGAAGACCAATTCTTCCTCTAATCAGATCTCTTTCCCAAAAGAACTCCAGTATTTCTGAGTTGGAGGTATTCTTGCCCAAGGATCATCCAGCTTATGTGTGAACTCTCTAATTCTCAGTCATTTCAACATTGACTCTTGGGCTCTACAGCTCCCTCTAAGACAAACCATCCTTGAACATGTTCATGGAGATCTTTGCTGGGCAAAGAGATAGAGAAAGAATTAGCTGACCTGAAGACTATGGAGTTTAAGGTGACCTCAGAGGTGGTTTTGGGTATTAAAATAAAATTGAAAGCCAGCCATACAGTCCAATAGACTGCCCAGTAAACTGTTTTATGAGGAAGAAAAGCCAAGTCTGAGGCAATGAGGTCAATTCAGAAAATATAAAACTGAATTAATTGGTTTCAAACTGTGCGTCGCGGGCAGCACACAGCTATTGGCTCCCTGTACACAATTTATGTAACTTCATCCAAGGGTACAATAACCTTGTTACAAAAATAAATGAGCTTAGTCTAATAATGTCTGAAAAGAAAAATAACACCTCAAGTTTGCTTTGATAGTATTCTTACCTATTTTTCTATCAATTATCCCCACATCCCTCCTTCATCTTCAATCTCTCCTTTCTATTTTCTGCCTGTATACGTATGAAGTTATTCTGAGTTCTTCTTTCCAGTTCTATTGTCCCCATAAGTTAGTATGGTATCCTTTCTCCTTTTCGGTGCTAAACACTTTAAAGAATAATTGAGCTCTCAATGACTTTCTGCTTTGCTTTCCAATTTTGTCACTTGGTACAACTTGATTTTCACCCTCACAAATTTACTTAGGACTCTGCTACACTAACATCATCATGGGCTTCCTCATTGCTAAATCCAGCGAAATTTATCAGAATATATGACCAACCCCTTCATTTCAAAAGTCAACATCTGGCTTTAATAATACTACTACTCCATGTTCTCTCTTTAGTTCTTAACTCCTTCAATGGCATCTCTTCTTTTTTGTCCATTAAATGCTATTATCCCATAGGCTAAGGTACAATCCTTAACCCACATCTTCTACATTCTCATTCTGAAGTAAACTCATTAAATGCCAGAGATACAATGCTGACACTTTTGTCTGTGGATGAAACTCATTCTACAGGGGTGCCTGGGTGGCTCAGTGGGTTAAGCCTCTGCCTTCAGCTCAGGTCATGATCTCAGGGTCCTGGGATTGAGCCCTGCATCGGGCTCTCTGCTTGGTGGGGAGCCTGCTCCCCCCCTGCCCCGCCTGCCAAACTTTCTGCCTGCTTGTGATCTCTCTCTCTGTCAAATAAATAAATAAAATCTTAGAAAAAAAAGAAAGAAAGAAAGAAAAGAAACTCATTCTACACCTATAGCCTTGACTTTTCCTCTATATTCCAAGCAGTATTTTATGTTCATTTTAGGCATTTCCATAACAATGACTTATCAGCACCTCAAACTCAGTATGTCCATAATAGAATATTTATTATCATACTTCCCAAAGCTGCTTTAATTCCATATTCCCCATTTCAGTTCAGTATGTTACCACTCACTCACACAAACAAGAAATCTTAGTTAAATGGATGTCTACTTGCCACTCAATTTTATGTCCAATTAATAGTTAGTCTTTAAGATTCTACCTCTGCGGGGGTTCTTAAATTTTTTATTTTATTGTGACTATGTTTACAACTCCCAGTGAATCTTCAAGTGAAATACTTATCACCAGTCTCTCCTCCAATTCCTTTCCACAATCCATCTTCAATGCATGCTCAGAGTTATTTTTGTCATGAATAGATTTCATCAATTATTTTCTCTGTCCCCCTAAATTTCTCTGAAATTTTTTTCTGAAAAACTTCTCTGAAGTTTTTTTCTGCTGAAAAAAACTTTTATGACTCCACCATTGTCTTCCTGATAAAGTCTAAATTTTCTCCTACAACTTAGATCATTCATAATTTTGTACCTCCCACATTTCTTATCTATATGCCCACCAATCCTCTTCCCTGAACCAATCTTATACCCTAAATTCCAATTCTGTCTCCATTTCTCAAGCATGCCATGCCCATTATGTTTCTAGCTTTTCTTGATCTTCATTTTTCATAGTCTTAGTGAGTCTTCATAAAACCCTGCTAAAATTCCCTTAGATAAGCACTTACGCTCTTTGAATACCTTTAATACATTTTGAAGAAACAGGTATGGAACTGTCTTACTTAGTACTAGACTCACTGCTATGTACCTGTAACACCCATTCCAGATTTTAAATTCATAAAACATAACCTTATTCCTCTTAAGGTTTCCTCCAATGCTTTTCATAGTGTCTTTTACATGGATATATATATAATAAATATTTATCATATTTAATTAAGGTCTTATTGTTAGTGCCTTAAAATATGTATTAGATTTTCTGATTCATAGATTTTCTATTCTTTTATTCAGTGATCCTATCCCCAGTCAAGGCTCTAGTCACTGCTTACCTTGTTTACTACCTTTATGAATTTTACCTTTCAACCCCTCTTGTGTGAGTTACCCTTTATGTATGTTTTTTTGCTCTATTCCAATCCCCAAATGACCTTGATTAGCTTTGCACCAAATCCAAACTCCACTGTCCATCTCTCCTTGTCATCTTAGATTCCCATTCCCTCCTCTGTAACTCAAACTTACTTCCTACTACTCCATAAACTGTGTTCTTCATACCAATTAGATATGCTTCCCCCCCAAGTTCTGTATGTGCTAAGCTATTGCCACCTTCCTGCTTTTGTTCACCCTGTATCCTCTACCTGGAATATCCAACTTTCATAGCATGCAATGTCTAGTTCAATTTTCATTTCTCTCTGAAGCAATTCTTCATTACCATTTTCTATGCATGGCTGTTATATTTAAAATCTGTATCCCAGGTAAATAATCAATTGTTTTCTCAATTAATTGTTACAGGTTTGTTAGTTTTCTCTCTCCAACTGTCTCTGTGAGCCCAGATGCTGTCATGCATATACTTCTCTGTCTCTGCCAGCACCTTTAGCATATTGCTGGTCACATTATGCTTACTAATTGATTAGAAATAATCCATTCATTAGGGATCCATTCCCCTAATAAACTGGGAAATATAACTCACATAATATTCCAGAAAATTGCATGTAGTGTATGGCTTTTAGAGAGCTGCAATGCATTGGATTGGGATCCCAGCTCAGGGCCCAGGTGGACACAATGCACGACCAGAGAGGCAGCCAGCAGACCCTGCCTAACTCAATGAGGTAGTTTATTGTGCCAACCTCATCTGCTGGTCCCATCAACCCTAATTATAATCAACTAATTCTATTAGCTTCTTAAACCTATTTCAAGAGAGTGCATTATACCGAGCAAACATCATCAAGTAATAGAGTTATGCTCTTTCTACATCAGACTCCATTCTAGCCAGTCAAGCAGAAAGAACAGTTTGCATTAATGTTCTCATAGAAGTGTACAGTTTTCACTTTTTAAAACTTTGTTTCTTTGGTCAATTATTTTGGTCTGCAAAAGCCCAAAACAGGTATGATATTTACCTGCTGATTTCTAAGAGGAGTGGAGAATATAATATAAATATATAATATATATAATATAAAAGGAGAATATTTATTTCAAGCTGTCAGGGAAGAGCCAACCTCGATTTTGCAAAGCTTATTAGCTGGAGGTAATAGAGAAGGAAAGGTGTTGGAACACTGTAATTGCTGCCTTTATGCTGTTATGCAGAACACAGTGCCTCTAGGCTATTCAAACATATTTCCCCAATCCAGAAAGACACTGTTATTCTCCATTCCCCAGAGTTCTGAAATGGGTTAACACAAAATTTAATATAAGTATTAGGATGAGATTAGACTGTAGAAATTTGTAAGACAAGCACCTTATTTATCTACATCTTGATAGGTGACTCTGGTGGCAGAGCTCCTGCAAGGAGTGACTCCTAATCTGCAAACTACAAAGTATAAAAGGGTAATTAAAAAAAAAAAGATAAAATCAAAACTATTAAACAGATACAAAATGTCCATGTGTTAAGGATTTTAACTCTTTACTAAGGGAATTGGTCAGATATCATAACCAGTTCAAAGGAGAACCCAAAGGACACATTCATTTACATATCAGACATAGTGAAAATAGTGTGCTAATGGGGGCAAAACCAGCTCTTCCTGACTGGAGGAGAGAAGTCAGTTGTATCACCACTGCATGGAATTTGCTTGTCTTTAGACGAGGTTCATTGCTATCAGCTATCTATAACTTATGGAATTATAACAAAGCTATCCTAGAGGCAGAATCACAGAGCCCTAAAAAGTGTGATCAAGATAATGCACTCTTTTCCACTGAAGCACCAACTTTTCCCTCTGGAAAACTTCTAAGGCAATAAGTGGAATATAATGTTCTCTTTATGAATTAAAGGAATGGGACTTTCTCTAAGAAACTTAGAAAGGAAAGCCTGTTAAAAATGATCTTAGATGTATTTTGGATGCATACTTAAATATGTTTGAATCTTGTCCTGAAGTGTATCCCTAAGCATAAGCCCTGACACCAGGTCTGAAGAAAACTCAGTGGATGGAATGACTTAAAGTGCTTTCCTTCTCTCTAGTTATTTCCTTTTTTTTAAAAAATTTTCTTCCACCTTAGAAAAAAAAAAAAAAAACAGTGACTGCTTTCATACAAGAACAATGATGAGGGGCATCTGGGTAGCTCAGTGGGTTAAGCCTCTGCCTTCGGCTCAGGTCATGATCCCAGAGTTCTGGGATCAAGCCCCACATTGGGCTCTCTGCTCAACAGGAAGCCTGTTTCCTCCTCTGTCTCTCTCTCTCATGATCTCTGTCTGTCAAATAAATAAATTTTAAAAATCTTAAAAAAAAAAGAACAATGATGAAAACCGTCGGTCATTGAGTCAGTGACAGATAGCAGGAGAACAAGGAAGTGGGTAGAGAGAGGTGACAGGCTGCTACTAGTAGCTCCAACTACTCTTAACTTACAGAACAGGCATAATTCTGCCCTAAGAACTACAAGCTTCTCCATCTAGTCTCAGTCTTAATTTTAAACAAACACAGGACCCACTAGCAGAGTTTGAAACATGTGTTCCCATCTGCATTAAGGGAAGGCTTAGAAGACATATAGAATAATTATTTTTTGGTCTTTTTTGAGTATAGTTGACATACAATATCACATTAGTTTTAGGTGTATAATAGTGATTTCACAAATTTATGCATTATGCTATATTTAGAAGTGTAGCTACCATTGTCTCAATACAATATTATTACAATATCTCTAACTTTGTTTCCTATGTTTGACTTTCATTTTCATGACTTACTCATTTCATAGCTGGAAGCCTATATCTCCTACTCCCCTTCACCTACTTTTGCCAAAGCCCAACCCTCGTCCCCTCTGGCAACCATTAGTTTTTCCCCTGTATTTATAGGTCTGATTATGCTTTTGTTGTTGTTGTGTTCTTCATTCATTTTTTTAAAGATTCTACTTATGAATGAAATCATATGATATTTGTCTTTTCATTCTGACTTATTGCATTAACATAATACCCTCTAGGTCCATCCGTGCTTTCTCAAATGACATGATCTCATCCTTTTTTATAGCTGAGTGGTATTCCACTTTGCATGGGAGTGTGTCTGTGCATGCATCTCTGTTTGTGTCTGTGTATACATACACGCACATATATACATATTTACATATATACAGTGTCATATATATTTATATATGTGACACATACAGAATTCTTGAAGTTCTGAGATATTTGTGGATGAAGCTGTATTTATTATATAAACCCATTATAATGCTTAATGCCTGAGGCAAAGACTTCATAAATACCTCTTTGATGATGAGCAGAATGTTTATGCTTGATATCACATCCGTAAAATAAAGAAGGGATGAGCACACTTTACACTTTTCTATTTGTCTATTCTTTACTGCTGATAAGCTGCTTACTCAGATCTAAAAGCTACCTATTATCTCCTTTCCTGCCTTGGCCCCTGCAACACATGGTAGACTAACTGTATTACTTACCTTAGCTGAGAAAGCTTACTACCTCACAAAACTAGAGATAGCTTTAAATGGGCTACCAGGCATCAATTTCTTCAGTTCCTTCCCATATTCCTTCAAAATGGTGGTTCTTTCTGATTGTCTCTCTCCTAGGATCCAGGACTTTGCTAGAGCTCCTCTCTCAGAAGTAGGTTATTTCCCTCCCAGCATATTAGTCCTTCCTGCTTCCCCCAAAGCTCACTTCTGCACCTAGAAGGCCTTATGGGGATCAGGAGGAATCTTAATTTAGTTAGCAACACACTGATCCAAGGAGAACACTGTTACACAAAGGAGTTAATTTTTTCTAATTGAATTTATGCCTTACTTTTGTATAACCAACACATCTGTCAAAAGATCTCTCAAAGCCAAATAGCATCTCTATCCTTAAAACGAGACTTTAGCTATCTGGGAACAACCCAGTTGCCCCTTATGACCCTTCCTATTATTGCAGATTTTGTAGCTAGACAGTCAACATGCTAAACTCCTTTAGATAAGGACAGGAAGTGTCCCTGCTCTGAGCTAGTTTGATTAGAACAGAAAACAGCAAATTATTGTCTGTGGGCCAAATCCACCCACTGACAATTTTTGTATGGCCTATAATCTGATGGTTGGGAAAAATATTCGAACAATAGTATTTCATGACATGTGAAAATATAAAAAATTCTAATTTTAGAGTTCATTCATAATGTTTTATGGGAACACCATCATATTCCTTTGTTTTTTTGTAATGTCCTTGGCTTCTTTCACAATACAAGGGCAGAATAGTATTGCTCTGGTAGAAATCCTCTGGCCCACAAACCCTAAAATACTATCTGATCCTTTAAAGTGGAAGTTTGCTGACCCCTGGTTTAGAATCTTGTCTCTACTACTTTATCATCCCAGTGACTTTGTGCAAGTTACTTAGCCTCCTGATGCCTCAGTCTCTTCACTTGTAAGGGGAAGTTTCTCATTGTTTTCTTACGAGGACAAAGAAGCTAAAATATATAAAGTGTTTTGTAGAATATCTGGCATGCAGTAAAACTCCGTATGAACATTAGTTACTATCATTATTATCATTTCTACTTTTAGTTTTACTGCTGCTGGTATTTCTGTTATTATTTATAGTTCCATTAATAGAGTGCCTTCTTCGTGTGAGGTCCTGGGGTAATAATTTTACTTAGATTTCTCTGATTTACATGGGATTTCTATCCTCTCCATTTTTATAAGAAAGAACAAGGTTCTGATGAGCTTGAATAACATGCCAAAGTCATTCAACAAATAAATAGAAAAACCAAGATTTGAATACAGGCTTGATTTTAAAACCCAAATCTATCCTACATCAGTGCTTTTTAAACTTTCCTTTTTGTAATGGCATTCTTAATTTTCCCTCAGCCAAATTTTACTCAACATCCTGATTTCTTCGATGGCTGAAAATGTTTTCTCCACTGCTTAATTCAGCCTATGTCTTTGTCTATTCCTTTCTCCCCATCTGGCTCCTGAATCAGTCCCAGGAAATGGTGGGTCTCTGTGAAGGCAATGTAACAATGGCTGTATAAGCTGCCATGCTGTGTCTCCTTCAGTAACACAGAAATCTTGGGTCTTCTTGAAGGACCATTGATTGAAGGTGATAAGACATGAGGGTGAGGGGAATTGCCAATATTTCACCTGCAGATTCCTTAAACTCAGTACAATAATAGCATAGTGTGAAGACTCAGATTCTGGAGCCAAATTGCCTGTATTCAAGTAACCGCTCTGCCTCCTTCTTGCTCTGTGACATTGAACAAATCATTTGACTTTTCTGTGCTTCAATTTCTCCATGTATAAACCTACCTCTAATATTTGTGCTCCATGGGGAAAGAGTAAGAATGGAAGCCCATATACCATGTTTCCTATAAATCAAGCTCACACATTGCTATATGTTCTATTAACCTATGAAGAAAAAAATGAGTGTTTAGAATTCTCAGAACATCATATCAGAAAACGATTGACACTGAGACAGCCAGTAGCACACACTTCTTTTTTCCACCACACTCTTCCTTTACATTGAGGGTAAAATGTTTATATGACTCTGTTCCATGAATGTGAGTTCTTTCTGTGACTGTCACAAGCAGCTATCTCTTGTCTATCCCTAAACTATCCAGTTAGACATCTCCCCTTGGCCCTATTTCTGTCCATGAGGAGGGGCACAACTAGAGAATGGCCAAAGCAGGGCCCACTAAAGAACAGAGCCCAAGACAGAGACCTCTCTTTCTCTGGCCCAAGAATGGTATCAGTATATTGAAGAAAATAATGGAATATTTATTGCTATGAGAATTAATAAGTTAACATGTTTAAAGTACTTAGACCAGTGTTGAATGAATGGTAAGAACCATACATATAACTGTTATTACCATTAATTTTACCCCCACTGTTACTGAATAGAAATCTGTGCTTTGCAAACAACTAATGAAGAATGTGACTGACCTGAGATGGATCTTGGAGTAAATAACAATTTGAAAAGAAATCATGAAAGATGGAATGACCTTATATAGATTTCTGGCCAAATCTCCTTTTCAAAATAACTTTTAAAAAATGGCAGATCTTGTATGAATAAGGGTTCAATACTATAGAACAGGTAACATATGCTATGGCAAATAATCTAGAAATTAACCCCAGTGTCAGGGAACTGATGGCAATCAGATGAAATGCAAATCATACATCTCCAACCAAGTAACAACAAACTCTGGTATATTATGCCATTATGTACTGGTATTTCTAGTGAAAGGAGGCCATGTCCTGATCTTGTTTTCTCTGTTATCAGTTATATTTAGAGCACATTTATAAACAAACTGCCAAACTTTAGAAGTGTATGTAGAATAAGTGACAAGAGAAATAACTACTGAGAAAAAGAAAAAGTAATGCTAATACAATCAATACAGAATTTTTTTTTTTTTTGGAGTTAAACAGTAGTGACAAGATAGCTGCCAAATATCAAGGAATTTATATATTTACATAAGTACCATTATGTCCATTTTATAGGTGAATAAAATAGGGCTCAGAAAGGTTAAATGACCCTTTCAAGACCACACAATCTGGAGTGGCAAAACTGGCATTTGAATCCAGAATTACCTTGTGCCTAAGTCAACATTTGGACCCCCAAGACATGCAGTCTCTTAATATAATGCACTTGAAAAGAATATGTTGCTTTATGTGCACCATCATGCCTAACTGTCATCCAATGCAATCATCCCCATGTTCCAGTGAACTTCAAATCAGGTTTATGCTCCTCTAATGTGGTTGCCTCCATTTGTTGTTGTTTTTTTTTTTTTTTATTTCTTCTCAGCGCAACAGAATTCATAGTTGTACACCACACCCAGTGCTCCATGAAATCCGTGCCCTCCATAATACCCACCACCTGGCTCCCCCAGCCTCCCACCCCCCAACCCCTTCAAAACCCTTACGTTGTTTTTCAGACTCCATAGTCTCTCATGGTTCATCTCCCTCCCAATTTCCCTCAACTCCCTTCTCCTCTTCATCTCCTCATGCCTTCCGTGTTATTTGTTATGCTCTGCAAATAAGTAAAGCCATATGATAATTGACTCTCTCAGCTTGACTTATTTCACTCAGCATAATCTCTTCCAGTCCCATCCATGTTACTACAAAAGTTGGGTATTCATCCTTTATGATGGAGGCATAATACTCCATAGGGTATATGGACCACATCTTCCTTATCCATTCGTCTGTTGAAGGGCATCTTGGTTCTTTCCACAGTTTGGCGACCGTGGCCATTGCTGATATAAACATTGGGGTACAGATGGTCCTTCTTTTCACCACATCTGTATCTTTGGGGTAAATACCCAGTAGCGCAATTGCAGGGTCATAGGGAAGCTCTATTTTTAACTTCTTGAGGAGTCTCCACACTGTTCTCCAGAGTGGCTGCACCAACTTGCATTCCCACCAACAGTGTAAGAGGGTTCCCCTTTCTCCACATCCTCTCCAACACATGTTGTTTCCTGTCTTGCTAATTTTGGCCATTCTAACTGGTGTGAGGTGGTATCTCAATGTGGTTTTAATTTGAATCTCCCTGATGGCTAGTGATGTTGAACATTTT
>PISX010035226.1:0-13149 GCA_004024625.1 Mellivora capensis
AGTCTCTTCAATAAATGGTGCTGGGAAAATTGGACAGCTATATGTAGAAGAATGAAACTCGACCATTCTCTTACACCATACCAGCTGGCTTCTAATAGGAATCACGTGCACCCTGATTCTGAAGGCCCCACCAGTTTATAGTTCATGACACTATGCTGCCTCCTGCTGGCCAAATGGAGTTGCTAAAGGGGTCTCAAAATAAACTCCTGGGCCTCCTCCCAGCAATTACTCCTATGTTTATTTAACACCCACCACGTGCCAAGAGAGGGCCATGTGGGGTGAGGACACATGGAAATGAGAGATCCAGGTCTTGCTCTCAAGGAGCTTTCCTATAACACTGATGTACCAAACAAAAGTTGGCAACACGTTTGGCTTTGGGGCTTGAAATGTTGGCTCCCCACCTCCATCCCCGCTGCCTGCCAGAGGCTGCATCATGGAAACAGTCAGTCCCTCAGCGTCAGGTCAGGCCTGCGGCTTGGGTGCAGGTGGCCACCTAGAGCTTTATCTCCAGCCCTGCCCCGAAGCTTGGGCCCACGTGCACTGATGAAGCTGGAAGGTGGCCAGTCCCCCACGGGGCATTTCTTCTCTCAGCTAGCTCTTCGGTAATCTCACTCCTACTTATGCGGCCATGCCTGGGGCAGGCATGCCTGTGCTTTCCATGGAGTCCTTCCATGCTTACTCCAAACCCACGATGACCTCTATGACCTCAAGGCTCCTCTCTACCATCATTTCCTCTTACTTGATTTTTCAAGTAGACAAGAAAGTGTCTGACGGTTGAGGCTCTGTTTTAACAGTTTTCTCTCCATCTCCTCTTCTCCAAGGATATACTGGGAGTTCTTAGTTTTTCACTTTATTATGCAGAGAAGCTTCCTATCTCCTTTTACATATTAGGGCTACACTTAGACCTCATCAAAATATTTTTGTATCAAAAATGGGAAATTGTTAAGTCAGTTTAGGCTAAGTTATTTGGCTGTGACAGATAATCCCCAAGTCTCTACAGCTTAAAGTAACAAAGGTTTATTTCTTAATACTACATGGCCTGTGTGGATCATTTGGGGATAGGGTTACCAGAATTAGCAAGGGAAAATACAGGATACCCTCAAATAATTGGTAATTTTTTTTTTTTTTTGCAGTGAGTATGTCCCCCAAAATGCATACTAAAATTACTACAATATTTTTGAACTTCAAATTTAACCGGAAATTGTGTAATTTATCTGGCAGTGCTATTTGGGGACTCCATTTCACATCCCCTTTCTGGACCCAGGCTAATGGTACCTATACTATCTAAACATCACAGAAAGAAAAGGGATATGGCCATTTGCACACTGGCTCTTGAAGTTTCTTCTGGAATATAGCATTTCCAATCACTTTTTTTTTTTTTTTTTTTTTTTTGGTCAAAGTGGGTCATTTGGTCATTCCTAAACTCAAAGGGGTGAGGAACCCCTTTGTACATTTGTCATGTACTCAGAAGGAGAGAACACAGGCTATTTGTGAAAAGCCCAAATCCCTGCCCTAGTTACATATTCTGGTAACGGCTGCTAGGAAAATACTACTTTCTTCATCTTATTACAATAAATTATATCAAGTGTAATCTTTATCCTTGTGATTTCTATCTAATGGCTTACTATTGATTTCTAGTAAGCAGAGAAAGCTTTCCTTAACCATTTAAATACGTGGAGACAACTCAATGCTCCCTTTCATCTTTTCTTCTCTGCATTAAATACTTCCCCATGCCTCCTGTACTTTCTTCCTGTGATGTAGTTTCCAACCCTTTGTCATCTGGTCACTATCTACTTGGTTGAATCTGACTGTGAAGTGAATGTGATAGGGGAGAAAATAAAACAAAACAAGAAAACGTGGTTCCTTGTAGGGTAAGCCAAAGATGATGTTTTGTGTAACCCTTTGTTTTGGTTCCCTGTATGGCCTACAGAAGATCCGCAGGGTTTTAGCTCTCTGCAGCTACAGAATCATCCGGAGAAACAAATTGGTGAGGTACAGGCTTCTCTGCCAGGGATTCTGGTTCAGCTGGCCTGGCCTGGGCCTGGGTGTCTGTACTTTGTAGCTGTTTTGTTCTGCTTATCCGCAGCTACATAACAGACCAATCCCAAATGGAGGAGCTTAAGACAGAAGTAGTCATTTTAATATTATCTTTCTTGGCCCTTGGGGCTGACTAGAATGAAACATATAAGAAATCAACTAACATTTTAAGAGAATTGTATGGGCAAAAACACCACCAGCTTGGAGTAAAAGAGACTGCACCCATTTGATACTTAAAACAAACTTCGCCCCTTCCCCCAACATTTTATAGGTCAGGAGTAGGGTGAGAGCTCTGATTAACCCCCAAAGAAATCATATTCGTTTTTAGATATAACAAAGGAGGATAGTGAGAAAGGAAGGACCTGTCAGTGGGTAGAGCCACAGACTATGGAGAATAGTGGACTTGGGAGTTTCTCTGGGTGGTGGGGAAGAATCAGTGGGAGCTAACCAAAGAATGTGTCCTACCCTTAGGACAAGGGGCTGCTTGTAATGTTTGCTTGGAGGGACTGGAATGACTGTTAATGACTCTCATGC
This sequence comes from Mellivora capensis, assembly GCA_004024625.1. Lineage (NCBI taxonomy): Eukaryota > Metazoa > Chordata > Mammalia > Carnivora > Mustelidae > Mellivora > Mellivora capensis. Next base: position 2,572 of record PISX010035226.1, read on the forward strand.
TTCCAGTTCCAAATGGGAGTATTTATTGTGTCCCTGCCCTAACTGCATATTGAATTTCTCTGTTGGAGCAAGTGACATACTTAATTTCTGAAGTGTCCCCACCTAAAGGAGGCACAGCCAAACTTGCTAGAGAGGTGATTGCGTCATATGCATGCATCCTGGACTTTGAGCTCAGAACGGCCTCTGGAGGGGCATTGGAGGCTGTCCCCCTTGGGAAGGGTAAGTGTCCACTTACGAGCACAGGGAAAGGAACTGCATATATGGTGTACAGTGTACAGACAGTGGTGGATTATGTTCTTATTCAACAAATATTGTGGCACCCTTCTCCGTAGGGCCCCTCTCTGTGGTGGGAGGGTCCCACACCCTGATCCTTTGCTATTCAGTGTGACCATTTGATTTGCTTTGACTAATGACATGTGTGTATCAGAGGTGACAGGAGCCACTTCTGAGAAGAAGGATAAAAAACCCGGAGTCCACCTTTCCCTCTGCTGTGACAACTGACAGTGTTCTAGATAGAGGCTACTTTCTCAGCCTTGGTCCTAGAGTAAAGATGATGCAGAACAAAGCCACAGTCAACCCACAATGAATGCAGCACATGAAAAATCAAAATTCCGTTGTTGTAAGACCCTGGATGCTAATACTAATGAAGAAGGCTTGAGCACCCTGACAGCTCTGAGCAGACTTGGGTCCCTCTTGCACCATGGCTACCAACTGCAGAAGGACACAGCCTATTGGCTGCCCAATTTTCCTGTCCTCTCTGTGGAAGATTGATTCCCTTCACATTTCAACATGCCTGCCATCAACAGCAGGTGATAGAGAGCATCCTGGGAAGTGTCAGCCTCTAGAGAACCTCCTGTTGACAGTGTTCATCTCCGTGAAGTAGAGACTTTGGGAAGATCTTTGGTATTCTAGGTTCTTGGCTAATGAAAGCTGGCTGGACACTGCCAGATATTTCAAGAGGGTGGCAAGCAGAGGGTCCTTCAGTCCTTACTTGCTGGGGTTTTCTGTTACCCTGGTGATATCTCATTCTTAGCATTCTCATTACATGATGAAGACATTGGTGGTGACAATGAGAAGGATGAGAAGATGAAAGAGGTTATATGATAGCTGGTTCTATGCAGCAGAACTGAGGCTTGGGTACTGAGCTAAATTAAAGATACTTGTCCCCTGAAATCTGGATCAGCCTCAGTCATTCAGTAGAACCAGTGGACCAATATAATGTGGCTGAAGCAACAGTGCATGCCTTCCAAAGACAGGTCAGAAAAAGCCTTTCAGCTCCTGCCTTGGTCTCATAGAATACTACCTCAAGACTCCCAACTTACTGTGTGGGACGTTTGGCTCCCCTGAGACTGCCATGTTGGCGTAGTTGCATTCAGTGGCTCCAGATGACAGTCCAGCTGAGGACAGACCTCCAGGCAGTCTTGCCAGGGCTTCCAAAATGTGAGTGAAACTGTCTTGGGCCCTTGAGTCCAGCCAACTCACCACTGAAATACCATAGACTGACCTCAGTTACTTCCATGTGGAACTGAAATGTCCTCCAGCTAAACTTGGCCTGAATTCCAGACCTACAAATCATGAGATATAATAAAATGGTGTGTTCTTAAGACAAGAAAATGGTGAAAGAGATATGTACTTACTACTCACGCCTAGGTTCCTGGTTTTCCTTTTCTCTCAATATGGATCCTTCATGTTGCAGGGCTGGATGCTCTAACCAAATGTGACGAGTTGGGAGGTATGATTAGCCTGGGATCTCTACCTTCAACAGAGGTGATCCAGATAATCTCTTCATTCAAACAGGGTTTGGGTTACCTTGAGGGTCCAGTTTTGTTCTCAGCTTAAGTCCAACAAGTAATCAATCTAGAATTTAGTGAGCACCTCCATGGGGAGGGAACTGTGCTGGATGGTAATGTACAAAGGTGAAACAGCTCACTGTGGTTTAACACTCATATGCTTAACTAATTTTATTTCTTACAATTACCTTGTGAGGTAGGCATTATTTTATTACATGAACAAGTAAGTTGAGGTCAGGCTGCCGAAACAGTAAGTGCCGGAGATATTTTTGAACACCTAGCAGGCTTATCCAACAAACAGGCTACCATGGATGTTAAGGCCTTACAAGAACGATGCAAAGCTTCATTTTATAAATGAGAAGATTGAGGATTAGGAAGAGAGCATAGTATTGCTGCCGTGTTCTATCACTAACCATGAATTCTCTGGCCAGCACAACTCCATCCTGGCCCTTAAGGGTTTCTAGAGTGCAGGCCAAAATCATGTTGAGTGAATGTCTTTCGAACTGTTGCTTTAGGGAGGGAGATAGAGGAGATGATGTCGGCACTGTCCTTTCTTGTTATGTTTCCAGAGAACGTAAGCCTTTGGTTATCCTCTTGTTTAGCTCCTGGCTGAGAAGTGGGGTCTGTAACTTGGCCAATGAACAGTTTGTGGACCGAAAGCACTGAGCGGTTGTAAGGACTTTCCTTTGGAGAAAGCATCCATCCCTGTGATCTGGAATAAGATAGTTCCATTTTTTGCTCCAGAGCATGGAAAAACTGAGAAATAGTAAATCGGTGGGGCTGTTTGTGAATCAGACGTTACTCAAGAGACCATTCTTGGCTTGTCCTCGATCTCTTGGTCTGCTGGAATGGCAAGATCCAAGCCAGTACCCTTCAGCCACAGTGAGAACTGTGAAGAAACTCATGCAGAGCATGAAATATTTACAAAAGGAACAGGGACCCCGTGTGACCCTGGAGAAATCCAGATGGAGTGAGTAACTCTACGTTGAAGTCTCCCTGGAGGTTAAGTATTTAGGAAGCACTTTGTACCCCTTCAATCATTTATCATCCAAACTCACATGGAAGTATCTGTATTATAGCTGGTGACCCAAACTTGAACTACTGCTTGTAAGATGGGATGTTTTCATGCACTTGGGACCCGTTTTTAATGCCATTGTGAAGCAAGACCAGGAATTTTTGAACTAAATACCTGAGTCTTGATCCAGACCCATCATTACCATGCAAGCCTATAATTTTCTCCTATGGTGCTCTGTGCTGGCTCTCCTGTTGTCAGGCAGCAGCGAAAGGTGAAATCTTCCACATGAATCCCTGACAATTCTTTCCTCTTTATTCTATAGCGTTGTGATTTGCCTTTGTGCAGCCCTTTGTGTTCTGAGATAACCAGATGACATATTGGGATGTTGATTTTGAATATGCATATGACTGAGAAGATCACACCAATTAATTTTCAGCCAGATTTCAAGGTGAAAACTGCTTTGGATTGTGGCAGTTTGAAGCTGTTTGAAAAACTAGGGACTGATTATGGTTTTTTTCTGAAACCTCCAAGAAGCCTCCAGGAAGGCATAGCTGTATCTTAGTTCTGTATCTTAGTTCTCATCTGACTGTTCATATGACCCCTGTCATGGAAGGACTTCTCTACTTAATCTACCTTATCTCTCCAATTGTTTAAAACCCTATTCTACTTTTTAGTAGAATAGACTAGACCAACTAGAATTGTTGGTCATAGGATCTAAAAGGATTTTTACAGGTCATTTGGTCCAACCCTCTCATTTTACTGATGAGGAAACCAAGATTCTCAGAGGAAGACTAGAATACAAGCATTCCACATCCTCCTTCCATACCGTGTTTCAAAATCCCGTGGTGTTTGATGTTGTTAAATGTGTTCCCATAGTTATATGGAATGCTTTTTTACCTTAGATTTCCCCGCATCCCCCAGCATGCCTTGCATGGGGCTCATCCATAGCTAATCAGCAGTTGACTGTTAATGGCCACCTGCAGTGCTGTGCTTAGGAGGATTCACTCAGATCTGCTCACTGCTGGCCCTCTCTCCCTGGTCAAGTTTCTTCCCCAAAGTGACCTCTACAGAGAGGACTTTAACCACCCATTCCTCCCCCATCCTCTCAGCCATACTCTATCAGGTTTTCTCGATTAGCTGTATTTCTAACACCTCGCATTATCTGAAATGATCAATCTTCCTTGTGTATTGCCTCTTCTCTTGCTCAAATGTGAGCTCCAAGAGGGCAAGGACTTTGTTTCTCTCATCCCCTACAATGTCTCTGTGCATTTTAGGGTGCAGACGGGTAGGGAAAACTCAGTAAATATTTGTGGAATTTCTGCTCAAGCACTGTAATCGATTAGTGGTGTCTGTCATAGTCCATGGATAGACAAGTCGTGATGTTACTGCCAAGCTTTTGTCATCATAGGGTTGGGTCATTGGACAAACCAATCCTGGAGGAAAAACTGGTTTCCTCCTGACATGCAGCTGGATTCAGTTTGACTCGTCATTGGGTACTCTGGAAAGAGGAATTTCCTTTAACCACCAATTAAGAATTTAAAAAGAGAAAAGTATATTTTCTGCTGTTATCTCCTTTCCTCAAAAGTACTGTAGTGTCTTATTCATCACAGAACTTCTATGATATTATGCAATTCTTCCCACAGCAAATATTTGTTTGTTGACCATTTGTGTTTTCTCAGTGTCATTTTAAAGGGATGTTTGACTTTCCTATTAATCTAGAATAGCTGCACCATAGTACACAGTACACAGAGCACATTCATGTGACCAATTAAGACTCAAGTGTACAACACCATGAGCAAAGTTCAGGTAAATATCCAAATTAAACTGTTTTAAATTAAGGTGAGCAGTATCCATTACCTTAGCCCTGAATATTGGCTGTTCTCATCCATCCTTTCTTGGAAGTCAATATTTGAAATAGGCTAGTGTAAGGCAGGAGAGGCTTGAGAAAAATAAAAAAAAACAAAGAGGGATTTAGTGATTAAATATAAAGTTACAAATTCATCTCGATTTCTTTTTAAAGAATTGTGGTATATATGGAAACATTTGTAGCAGGTAGAGGTTTTTAGGTTTTTGAAAATTGGCTCATTTTTAACCCAATCGATACTGTTAGTTCATGTCAAAAGCAAGATATGTTTCAGTGCCCTGGTAAATCTGATCTGATTTAATATTCCCTAGGACTCTTGAGCTGTATACCATCTCCACTCTCCTAAATTTGATGGTGTCAATATGACCTGACATTTAATTATTTGCATAGCCTATTTAAAATTAAAATAGCAACAGGCACTGAGTTCCTTTCAAGTTTTAATACACTCTCCCTTTAAAAATATATTTTTCATAAATTACTCTGCTGTCTGGCAGGCCATCACATTTTTCAGTTCCTGTAATAAAAGGGGAATGGTGCTATGTGGGTGTGAAATGTGAAACGTGGAGGAGAACACCGTGGTTAAACAAGAGCGGACACTGATCAAGTCCATTAATCAAAGTGTCTTTTAAATCTCTACAAGTTGAGAACTGTAGCATCCAGGGATTTGATTAAAGAGAAAATATAAAGTGGCAGAAGAGGCCCAGTAGCTGCCTGGGCAGGTCACATCTCAGAGACCCTGATTAAAAGGATGTTGCTTCCAGTGGGATTTATTTTCCCAGGGTCATTTTTTGGCTAAGGAAAGTTGGGTTTATTTGCTAAGGAAATGTGGGTTTATTTGGTAGGAAAAGCTCCAATATTTCCTTCTCTTGGGTATTGGAAAATCACCAAATCTGCATTACAGAAGCTTGCAAATCTCTTCAGGCCAGTTTCCTATGTCTTTCCATCTTTGGATTACCCTGGATTTCCTGATTTCCGTGTATCACACAGAGGACCCCTACCCTTTTTATTCTCCCAATTCCAATGTCCCATATTCATGACCACAAGGATTCCCAAGCACTTTTGAAGCATATTTTAACCCTAGAGGTAATGTCTATTGTCATTGGTGCCACCTGGTCATTCTTTGATTTGTTCTTCATCTTGTTAATCAATTCATTCCAAAATATTGAACATTTATATCTAAGCTCAAAAATGTAAGTGTGAAGAAAGGTAAGAAGGACTTCAGAGCTCTTCTGTAAATGCATACATCATGGAGGAGTTAGAGGTCCACAAAATATAGCGAGGTCTGGCTACTTCAAAGGGTCTACAAGGTACAACAGGGGCAAGTAGAAAGGAACTCTGAAATCTCTGGGGGTGGTGTTGGGGAGGGCTCCCAGGGAAGTTCTCCTGTTGGAGAAGAGCTGGGAGGCTGCAATGGGAGACCCAGTGAGAGTGGATACATATGCAAGGACTGGAGGCAACAGAGGAAATGTGGCTTGCTGGGGAATAACAAATTTGTCAAGAATGAGTGAGAATGAGGTGTGGAGGTATGGGCAGGCAAGCAGGAGCCAGGCCATAAAGGATCCCTGTTCTAGGGGATAATAGGAAACCGTCTCAGGGGTTTCAGGGGGTGAAATGTGTTAGATTGACATGTTGAAAGACCGTTCCTGTGACAACATGGGCAGTAGTTGGGAGTCAGAAAAGATTTGAGTGAAGGAAGAAACTAGGAGCTAAGCTTTAAACTGGATGAGAAATGGCTGGAGCAAGAGGGAAGAGGAATGGGAAAAAGAAATTTGGGACATGTTCTAGAAACCTCCAGGACCTGTGTGAGTTAGGACAGATTTGGTGAGAAGGAAGACTTCAACTCAGTCCAATGCTGCTTTTATTTTGCTTACAACCTCAAGTAAACAGAAGATATGCAATTTGTGACATACTATTGCCTCTCTTGCTCCTGGATGGGTCCTGCATTTTGGAGGTTTTGACAGTCCACTTCCATGAGATGTCCACCAGGTCAGGAAGGCCAAGGGTTCTGGGTTTCGTGGCCTGGCCACATCAGTATCAGTATCTGATAGTTCCACACAAGGCAAATCACACCTGTCGCGCTAAGCTCTGAATTCTGAGTCCTGAGATTCTGGATTGAGCAATTTCCCCTTTTCTCTGCCAGTGCTTCATGGCCTGAATACCTCGTACATACGTTGCATCTTTCTATGGGCAGGAGTAGCCAAGGCTTCAGATACAAAATGAGTGCATAGCCATTATGGATGAGAGGAAGAGTCTAGGCCATCTGCTGCTAGTAAGTCTTCCAGCACAGGTAAATGAGTGGATGGTCATGCCATGCATCTCCCACAGTGATAAATATGGGGAAGAAGGAGGTTTGGAAGAGGATGAACACTTCAGGGCATGTGGGTTTGAACTCTTTGTAGGACTCAGGGGAGATTAGGTCTGGGATTGGAGTTTGAATCTATTGGGACATATTTGGGATTTAAAAAAATGGGATGTGCTGTTGGATCCTGTTTGCTAGGATCTTGTTGAGAATCTTAGCATCCATATTCATCAGTGATATTGGCCTGAAATTCTCCTTTTTGGTGTGGTCTTTGCCTGGTTTGGGGATCAGGGTAATGCTGGCTTCATAAAAAGAGTCTGGAAGTTTTCCTTCTGCTTCAATTTTTTTGAAACAGCTTCAGGAAAATAGGTATTATTTCTTCTTTGAAAGTTTGGTAGGTGGGGATCTGGGTGGCTCAGTTGGTTGAGCTACTGCCTTCGGCTCATGATCCCAGGGTCCTGGGATTGAGTCCCACATCGGGCTCCTTGCTCAGTGGGCAGCTTGCTTCTCCCTCCACTTACCTCTCCCTCTGCCTGCTGCTCCCCCACTTGTGCTCACTTGCTCTCTCTCTCTCTCTCTCTCTGACAAATAAATATATTAAAAAAAAAAAAAGAAAAAGTTTGGTAGAATTCCCCAGGGAATCTGTCAGGTCCTGGGCTCTTGTTTTTTGGGAGGTTTTTGATCACTGCTTCAATCTCGTTACTAGATATCAGTCTATTCAGGTTGTCATTTTCTTCCTGGTTCAATTTTGGGAGTTTATAGTTTTCCAGGAATGCATCCATTTCATCTAGGTTGCTTAACTTATTGGCATATAACTGTTTATAATAACTTCTGATGATTGTTTCTACTTCCTTGGTATTAGTTGTGATCTCTTCCTTTTCATTCATAATTTTATTAATTTGAGCTTTCTCTCTTTTCTTTTGGATTAGTGTGGCCAATGGTTTATCGATCTTATTGATTCTTAAAAAAAACCAGCTTCTGGGACGCCTGGGTGGCTCAGTTGGTTAAGCGGCTGCCTTCGGCTCAGATCATGATCCCAGCGTCCTGGGATCGAGTCCCACATCGGGCTCCTTGCTCGGCAGGGAGCCTGCTTCTCCCTCTGCCTCTGCCTGCCACTCTGTCTGCCTGTGCTCACTCTCTCATGCTCGCTCTCTCTCTCTGACAAATAATTAAATAAAATCTTAAAAAAAAACAAACCAGCTTCTAGTTTCATTGATACGTTCTACTGTATCTCTAGTTTCTACCTCATTGATCTCTGCTCTAATCTTGATTATTTCCCTTCTTATATGTGGAGTTGGTTTAATTTGTTGTTGATTCTCCAGTTCTTTAAGGTGTAGAGACAGCTGCTGTATTCTGGATTTTTCAATTTTTTTGAGGGAGCCTTGGATGGCTATGTATTTCCCCCTCAGGACCACCTTTGCTGTATCCCATAGGTTTTGGACTGAAGTGTCTTCATTCTCATTGGTTTCCATGAATTGTTTAAGTTCTTCTTTGATTTCCTGGTTGATCCAAGCATTCTTAAGCAAGGTGGTCTTTAGCTTCCAGGTGTTTGAGTTCCTTCTAAACTTTTCCTTGTGATTGAGCTCCAGTTTCAAAGCATTGTGATCTGAGAATATGCAGGGAATCATTAAAAAGATTATCCACCATGACCAGGTGGGATTCATCCCTGGCTTACAAGGATGGTTCAACATTCAAAAATCAATCAATGTGATAGAACAAATCAATAAGAGAAGAGAGAAGAACCACACATTCCTCTCAATTGATGCAGAAAAAGCATTTGACAAAATCCAGCATCCGTTCCTGATTAAAACACTTCAAAGTATAGGGATAGAGGGAACATTCCTGAACTTCATAAAATCTATCTATGAAAGACCCACAGCAAATATCATCCTCAATGGAAAAAAGCTCACAGCTTTCCCGTTGAGATCAGGAACACGACAAGGATGCCCACTCTCACCACTCTTGTTCAACATAGTATTAGAAGTCCTAGCAACAGCAATAAGACAACAAAGAGAAATAAAAGGTATCCAAATTGGCAATGAAGAAGTCAACCTCTCTCTCTTCGCCGATGACATGATTCCTTATATGGAAAACCCAAAAGACTCCACCCCCAAACTTCTAGAACTCATACAGCAATTCAGTAACGTGGCAGGATACAAAGTCAATGTACAGAAATCAGTGGCTTTCTTATACACTAACAATGAAAATACAGAAAGGGAAATTAGAGAATCGATTCCATTTACTATAGCACCAAGAACCATAAGATACCTGGAAATAAACCTAACCAAAGAGGTAAAGGATCTGTACTCGAGGAACTACAGAACACTCATGAAAGAAATTGAGGAAGACACAAAAAGATGGAAGATCATTCCATGCTCTTGGATTGGAAGAATAAACATTGTTAAAATGTCTATACTGCCTAGAGCAATCTATACTTTTAATGCCATTCTGATCAAAATTCCACTGGTATTTTTCAAAGAGCTGGAGCAAATAATCCTAAAATTTGTATGGAATCAGAAGAGACCCCGAATCACTAAGGAAATGCTGAAAAACAAAAATAAAACTGGTGGCATCACGTTACCTGATTTCAAGCTTTACTACAAAGCTGTGATCACCAAGACAGCATGGTACTGGCATAAAAACAGACACATAGACCGGTGGAGCAGAGGAGAGAGCCCAGATATGGACCCTCAACTCTATGGTCAAATAATCTTCGAAAAAATATATAATGGAAAAAAGACAGTCTCTTCAATAAATGGTGCTGGGAAAATTGGACAGCTATATGTAGAAGAATGAAACTCAACCATTCTCTTACACCGTTCACAAAGATAAACTCAAAATGGATAAAGGACCTCAATGTGAGACAGGAATCTGTCAGAATCCTAGAGGAGAACATAGGCAGTAACCTCTTTGATATCAGCCACAGCAACTTCTTTCAAGATCTGTCTCCAAAGGCAAAGGAAACAAAAGCGAAAATGAACTTTTGGGATTTCATCAAGATCAAAAGCTTCTGCTCAGCAAAGGAAACAGTCAACAAAATGAAGAGGCAACCCACGGAATGGGAGAAGATATTTGCAAATGACAGTAAAGACAAAAGGTTGATATCCAGGGGGAGACAAGATGGCGGGGAACTAGGAGGAGGCTCTGGTTCAACCTGTCCCCTAAAGTGAGCTGATTACCTACCAAGGAACTCCGATCACTCATGAAATCAGCCTGAGATCAAAATTCTACTTGTCAGGATCTCTACGGGGGCAGAAGATGCCAGTGGGATGTTAGGATCTCTACGGGGGCAGAAGACGCCAGTGTGTAGGTAAAGCCAAGCGGGAACACCGGACTGGTATCGGAAGATAAACCAAAAGGGGAGGGAGCCACCAGAGGAGATGCATTGGGAAGTAATACCCCAATACGAGAGTCCCCTAAGACTGGGGACCAGCATTAACTTGAAGACTGATAAAAAGCACTCAAAAAGAGAAAAGATCGTAGGGTGAAATTGTGGGAATTGGAACTGTTAAGGACAGGGGCTTAAGTCCCCCATGGAGGGCAGACACGGCTGGCGCTGAGCCAGAGAGAGTACAGCGGAGAAACCAGGTCCTGGTCGCTGAGCTGCGAG
>PISX010035227.1:0-13205 GCA_004024625.1 Mellivora capensis
TCTACAAATAGAAAGGCAACCACTTTCTACAAGAATGACAAGATAGAAAAACTCACCTCAAAAGAGAACAAGAGGCAGTACTGACTTACCAGGGACCTAATCAGTATGGATATAAGTAAGATGTTAGAACTAGAGTTCAGAATAACAATTATAAAGATATTAGCTGGTCTTGAAAAAAATGAATCCCTTTCTGATGAAATAAAAGAACTAAAATCTAAAAAGATTGAAATAAAAAAGGCTATCAGTGAAATATAATTTAAAAATGGAGGCTCTAGGGACGCCTGGGTGGCTCAGTTGGTTGAGCGGCTGCCTTCGGCTCAGGTCATGATCCCGGTGTCCTGGGATCGAGTCCCACATCGGGCTCCTTGCTCGGCAGGGAGCCGGCCTCTCCCTCTGCCTGCCTCTCTGTCTGCCTGTGCTCGCTCGCTCTCTCTGACAAATAAATAAATAAAATCTTTTTTTAAAAAATGGAGGCTCATCGGGCTCCTTGCTCGGCAGGGAGCCTGCCTCTCCCTCTGCCTGCCTCTCTGTCTGCCTGTGCTCGCTCGCTCTCTCTGACAAATAAATAAAATCTTTTTTTAAAAAATGGAGGCTCTAACTGCTAGGGTAAATGAGGCAGAAGATAATTAGTGATATAGGTGACAAAATGATGGGGAATGAAGCTGAGAAAAACTGAGAACTACTGGATCATGAGAGAATTCAAGAGATAAGTGATACCATAAAGTAAACAATGCTAGAATAATTAGGATCCCAGAAGAAGTGGGGACAAATTATACCTGAGAACTTTCCTAATCTGAGGAAAGAAGCAAGCATTCAAGTCCAGGAGGCACAGAGAACCATTCCCCTCAAAATCAGTAAAAATAGGTCAACGCCTCGACATATAATAGTGAAGCTTGCAAATGTCAGAGACAAAGAGAAAATCCTGAAAGTAGCTCAGGACAAAAGGTCTATAACCTACAAGAGTGGAAATAAAGGGCTAGCAACAGACCTATCTGCAGAGACCTGGCAGGCCAGAGAGGACTGGCATGATATATTCAGGTTGCTAAATGAGAAATACGTAGCCAAGAATACTGTCCAGCTAGAAAGTCATTCCAAATAGGAGAGATAATAAAGCTTCCAAAATAAACAATTTATGATCACTAAACCAGTCCTGCAAGAAATGTTAAAGGGGATCCTTTAAGCAAAAAGCCCAAAAGTAACACCAGAAAGGAACATAGACATATACAGAAACAGTGACTTTATAGGTAATTCAGTGGCACTAAATTCATATCTTTCAGTAGTTACTCTGAATGTAAATGGGCTAAATATGCCCCAGTCAAAAGACAGGGTATGAGATTGGGGCACCTGGGTGGCTCAGTGGGTTAAAGCCTCTGCCTTCGGCTCAAGTCATGATCCCAGGGTCCTGGGATCGAGCCCTGCATTGGGCTCTCTGCTCAGTGGGAAGCCTGCTTCCTCCTCTCTCTCTCTCTCTGCCTGCCCTTCTGCCTACTTGTGATCTCTTTCTATCAAATAAACAAAATCTTAAAAAAAAGGGGGAGGGGGTTTGAGATTGGATAAAAAAAAAAAAAGACCCATCGATGTGCTGTCTGCAAGAGACTCATTTTGGACCCAAAGACACCTCCAGATTGAAAGTAAGGGGGTGGAAAACCATTACCATGCTAACGGACATCAAAAGAAAGCGGGGTGGCAATTCTCATTTCAGACAAATGAAATTTTAAACCAAAGACTGTATAAGAGATGAGGAAAGATGCTATGTCATAATTAAAGGGTCTATCCAACAAGATCTAGCAATTGTAAATATTCATGCCCCTAACATGGGAGCAGCCAATTATACAAACCAATTAATAACAAAATTAAAGAAACACATTGATGATAATATAGTAATAGTAAGGGACTTAAAAAATTTTAAGATTTATTTATTTGAGAGAACAGAGAAAAAGCACACAAGAGGTGGGGAAGGGAGAGGGAGAAGCAGACTCCCTGCTGAGCAGGAAGCCCTGAACTCAGGGCTCAATCCCAGGACCCCAAGATCTATGACCTGAGTGGGAGGCAGATGTTTAACTGACTGAGCCACCCAGGTGCCCCAATAGTAGGGGACTTTAACACCCCACTCGCTACAATGGACAGATCTTCTAAGCAGAAGATCAACAAAGAAAAAAGGGCTTTGAATGACACGCGGGACTAGATAGATTTCACAGATGTATTCACAGCATTCCATCCGAAAGCAGCAGAATACACATTTTTTTTTTAAGGTTTTATTGATTTGATGGAGCACAAGCAGGAGGAGTGGCAGGCAGAGGAGAGGGAGAAGCAGGCTCCCTGCTGAGTAAGAAGCCAGATGCGGGACCCAGTCCCAGGACCCTGGGATCATGACCTGAGCCAAAGGCAGATGCTTAACCGACTAAAACACATGTGCCCCCAGAATATACATTCTTCTCGAGTCTACATGGAACATTCTCCAGAATAGATCATATACTGGGTCACAAATCAGGTCTCAACCAGTACCAAAAGACATGGATTGTTCCCTGCATATTTTTGGACCACAATGCTTTGAAGCTGGAACTCAGTCACAAGAGGAAATCTGGAAAGAGCTCCAATACTTGGAGGTTAAAGAGCATCCTACTAAGGAATGAATGAGTCAACTAGGAAATTTAAAGAAGAATTTAAAAAATTTATGGAAACAAATGAAAATGACAACACAACTGTTCAAAACCTTTGGGATGCAGCAAAGGCAGTCCTAAGAGGGAAGTATATAGCAATATAAGCCTTTCTCAAGAAACATGAAAGGTCTCAAAGACACAGCCCAACCTTACACCTAAAGGAGCTTAAGAATAGCAAATAAAGCCTAAACCCAGCAGGAGAAGAGAAATAATATTAGAGGAGAAATCAATGAAATAGAAACCAAAAGAACAGCAGAACAGATCAACAAAACTAGGAGCTGGTTCTTTGAAAGAATTAGTATGATCAATGACACCCCGTCCCCCAGCCACTTATCAAAAAGAAAAGAAAACAAACCCAAATTAATAAAATAAAATCATGAATGAAAAAGGAGAGATCACAACCAACACCAAGGAAATACAATTACAAGAACATATGATGAGCAACTTATATGCCAACAAATTAGGCAATCTGGAAGAAATGGATGCATTCCTTAGAGATGTATAAATTACCAAAAATGAACCAGGAAGAAATAGAAAACCTGAGCAGAGTCCAGAGCTGCATGGCTTCTCAGGAATTCTACCAAGCATTTAAAGAAGAATTAACACGTGTTCTTCTGAAGCTGTTTCAAAAAATAAAAATGGAAGGAAAACTTCCAAACTCATTCGGTCAGGCCAGTATTACCTTGATTCCAAAACCAAAGACCCCACTGAAAAGACCAATATCCCTGATAAACCTGGATGATGCAAAAATTCTTACCAGGATACTAGCAGTAGGCTCCAACAGTACATTAAAAGGATTATTCACCATGACCAAGTGTAATTTATTCCTGGGCTACAGGGGTGGCTCAACAGCTGCAAATCAATCAATGTGATACACCACAATAAAAGGACAAGAACCGTAGGATCCTCTCAATAGATGCAGAAAAAGCATTTGACAAGGTACAGCATCCTTTTTTCTTTTTTTAAGATTTTATTTATTTATTTGACAGAGATTACAAGTAAACAAGAGAGGCAGGCAGGGAGAGAGAGGAGGAAGCAGGCTCTCCGCAGAGCAGAGAGCCCGATGCAGGGCTCGATCCCAGGACCCTGGGATCATGACCTGTGCCGAAAGCAGAGGCTTTACCCCACTGAGCCACCCAGGTGCCCCACAGCATCCTTTCTTAATTAAAACTTCACAGTGTAAGAAGTGTAGGGATAAAGAATATCATAAAAGCCACATACAAAAAGCCCACCGTGAGTATCATTCTCAATGGGGAAAAACTGAGCTTTTCCCCTAAGTTCAGGAACATGACAGAGATGTCCACTCTTTTTTTTTTTTTTAAAGATTTTATTTATTAATTTGTCAGAGAGAGAGAGAGAGAGAGCAAGCACTGGCAGACGGAGGCAGAGGGAGAAGCAGGCTCCCTGCTGAGCAAGGAGCCTGATGTGGGACTCAATCCCAGGACGCTGGGATCATGACCTGAGCTGAAGGCAGCTGCTCAACCAACTGAGCCACCCAGGCGTCCCGAGATGTCCACTCTTAACCACTGTTCAACATAGTACTGGAAGTCCTGCCTCAGTAATCAGACAACAAAAAGAAAAGGCATCTGAATCAGCAAAGAATTGAAACTCTCACTCTTTGCAGATGACATGATACTCTATGTGGAAAACTCATAAAGGAATTTAGCAAAGTGGCAGAATGTAAAATCAGTGCACAGAAATCAGTTGTATTTCTATACACTGAGAAACTAAGGAGTCGATCCCATTTACAATTGTACCCAAAACCGTAAGATAATTGGGAATAAACCTAAACAAAGTGGCAAAGGATCTGTACTCAGAAAACTATAGAACACTCATGAAAGAAATGGAATAGCGTTCCATGTGCATGGGTTGAAAGGATAAATACTGTTGCAATGTCTAAGCTACCTAGGGCAATCTAAACATTTGATACAATCCCTATGGAAATACTATTAACTTTTTCACAGAGCTAGAAGAAATAATTCTAAAATTTGTTTGGAACCCAAAAGGACCCTGAATAGCCAAAGGAATGTTGAAAAAGAAAACCAAAGCTGGTAGCATCACAATTCCAGACTTCAAGTTCTATTACAAAACTGTAATCATCAAGACAGTATGGTACCAACACAAAAACACATAGATCAATGGAATAGAACAGAGAACCCAGAAATGGACCCTCAACTCTAGGGTCAATTAATCTTTGACAAAGCAGGAAAGGATATCCAATGGGAAAAAGACAGTCTCTTCAACAAATGGTGTTGGGAAAATTGGGCAGCCACATGCAAAGGAATGAAACTACACCATTTCCTTACACCATACACAAAAATAGACTCAAAATGGATGAAAGACCTAAATATGAGACAGGAATCCATCAAAATCCTAGAGAACAGAGGCAGCACCTCTTTGATCTTGGCCACAGCAGCTTCTTGCTAGACACATCTCCAAAAGCAAGGGAAACAAAGGCAAAATTGAACTACTGGGACTTACCAAGATAAAAAGCTTCTGCACAGCAAAGGAAACAGTCAACAAAACCAAAAGACAAACAACAGAATGGGAGAAGATATTTGCAAATGACTTACCAGATAAAGGACTGGTATCCAAAATCTATAAAGAACTTATCAAGCTCAACATCTAAAGAACACATAATCCAGTCAAGAAATGGACAGGGGTGCTTGGGTGCCTCAGTTGTTAAGCATCTGCCTTTGGCTCAGGTCATGATTCCAGGGTCCTGGGATTGAGCCCCACATCGGGCTCCCTGCTCAGTGGGGAGCCTGCTTCTCCCTCTTCCACTCCCCCTGCTTGTGGTCCCTCTCTTGCTGTCTGTCAAATAAATAAAATATTTAAAAAAAAAAAAAGAAAGAAATGGACAGAAGAGGGGTTCCTGAGTGGCTCAGTCAGTTAAGTGACTGCCTTTAGCTCAGATCATGATCCCAGGGGTCCTGGGTTGGAGCCCTGCATTGGACGCTCTGCTCAGTAGCAGATCTGCTTCTCCCTCTCTGTGATCTTTCTCACTTTCACTCTCTCAAATAAAGTCTTTTTAATTTTTTTTAATTTATTTGTCAGAGAGAGAGAGGGAGAGCGAGCGAGCGAGCACAGGCAGGCAGAGTGGCAGGCAGAGGCAGAGGGAGAAGCAGGCTCCCCGCTGAGCAAGGAGCCCGATGTGGGACTCGATCCCAGGACCCCGGGATCATGACCCAAGCCGAAGGCAGCCGCTTAACCAACTGAGCCACCCAGGCATCCCTCAAATAAATTGTCTTTAAAAAAAAATTCTCAGGATTAAAACTCAGCTTAAATGTTAAAAAAACAAAAAACGAAAAAAAAAAAAAAAAACCAAAACAGTATGGTAGTTCCTCACAAAGTTAAAAATAAAATTACCATAAGACCCAACAGTCTCATTTCTGGGTATATACCCAAGCAATTGAAATCACACATATGAACAGTATTTGTACACCCATGCTCAATATTCACAATATTGCATTACTCACAATAGCCAAAAGTTAGAGGCAACCAAGTGCCCACTGGCAGATGGATAAAATATGGTGTAGCTACATGATGGAATACTTTTCAGCCATAAAAATGAGGAAAATTCTGACACAAGTCACAACACAGGTGAACCCCAAAGGCATTGTGCTGAGAAGCAGTCAATCACAGGAGGACAAATAGGATAGAGTTTCACTCCTATGAGGTAAAGTAGTCAGATTCATAGAGTCAAAGTAGAATGGTGGTTGCCAGCAGCTGGAGAGGGAAAAATGGGAGCTACTGTTTAAGATGTTTAGAGTTTGGTTTTATAAGATGAAAATGTTCAGAATATGGATGGTGATGACTACACAACAGGATGAATACCAAATAGAGTTAATACTAAACTGTACATTTAAAAATGGTTAAAGTGGTGAATTTTATAATTATAAAAAATTTCCTGGGGGATTACTATCTAGCCTGACCTGGAAAATTGGAGGTGGCAGTCGAAATGGGATGTTTGAAATCATGATTGTAAAGACAATGCAGTTATGGAGAGTGATCAAGTCTGGCCTAAGACCATGGGAGCAAACAGATAAGGCAGAGGTAAAGAATGAAGACCAGAAGAGGTCTAGGGACCCAAGTGCCCGAGTGTTGGATGAGTTGGAGGACAATTAAATCACCACAGCTTAAAGACAAGAGAAATGAAGCCTGGGGAGTGATGGGGGGGTGGGGGGGGCGGGGGACGGTTGTCAGGGCGGCAGCTCACAAGGAGGCCCGGGAGGATCCTGGGGCTGAGGGGTTAAATGTGAAGGCAGGTCAGTGCACAGTGCCCAGCAAGAGTGGGCACTCTGACGTCAGCCCACATATCCCCATGCTGGAGCTACAATACCAGATGCTCTATGTACGCTTTTAAGTGCTTGTATTTTTTAGTTGATCAATAACATTTCTAATGTATTTCTAAAATAAGGATCGGTAAGTTAAATCTTCAAGGAGAAAAATCTGGGCTTCAAGGATTTAAATGCTTAAGACAGGGCTAGACAGAAAACATTCTAGGCTTTTCAGGCCCCATGGTCTTTGTAACAACTGCTCAACTCTGCAGTGGTAGCAGGCAAGCAGCCACACATAGTTCATCAACAAATGAGCATTGTGGTGAAATGACAAGGAAACATTATATACAAAAACAGGCAGTGGGTTCCGGTTTGCTAACCCCTGGCCTGACACGGTATTTGTAAGGTAGTGCTGCAGTGTTTTTGTACCTAACATTCTAAGGATTTGGTAAGTTGTACTTGTCAGTGCCTATTCTCTAAGATTTGACCTTGACTTTTTTTTCTTTTAAGATTTTATTTATTTGACAGATCACAAGTAGGCAGAGAAGCAGGCAGAGAGGAGGGAAGCAGGCTCCCCACTGAGCAGAGCCCGATGCGGGGCTCGATCCCAGGACCCTGGGATCATGACCTGAGCCAAAGGCAGAGGCTTTAACCCAATGAGCCACCCAGGCGCCCCATGACCTTGACTCTTAATTAATCTTAGCAAAGCCATGAAGTTAAACTTCTACATAATACTTGCTAGATTCTGATTATGTAAATCATGGCAAAGGTTTTATTAGGTTTCAGGTCTAAAGATTATATTTCTGAAACAAGGCAAAAAAATTTTTTTTCTTGTGATGACAGGCATTAATGAAATATTTCTGGTTTAATATCTTTCTCATCAATTTTCAGGGGTCCAGATTAGATGATCAAAGATGTGCTCCACCACCTGCCACCACAAAGGGACCAACAGTACCAGATGAGGACTTTTTTAGCTTGATTTTACGTTCTCAGGCAAAAAGAATGGATGAACAGAGAGTTCTCTTACAAAGAGATCAAAACAGAGACACTGAATTTGAACTGAAGGACCTTATACAAAGTAATGCTTTGTTGGAATTTAAAAATTCAGGGAAAAAATAAGCAAACCTCTAGCTACTATGGATGTTTTTTGTTTTTTTTTTTAAATGACCTTATTTCCTTTCAGAACACTGCAGGGAAATTCAATCTATTACTTTTTCCTTAAAAGGAGAAATTCTAGCACTGTAATACAGCTTAACATGTTCTAGAATGATATAAATAACCTTTAATAGTATGATATTAACATTTCTCTGGACACACTTGTTTCAGAGTGGAGGGGTCTTACAAAAGGTGCTTCATCAACTTTCGTGATTCAAGCTCGGGACTGTGTTCTTTGGCAACTTGTTAGATTCCTTTACCTAGAGTTTGTAAAGTAGGAAGATAAATGAATCTAGACTAGAATTTAATCCTCTTGCTGAGATAATTTTTTTTAAATCTGAATTGACAATGGCTTTTTTTTTATACTGAACCATGGATGTAGTGAGAAATTTTGCTGTTTAGTAAAAATAACATACTTGTCCAATGTGTAAAAAGTTATAGTCTTATTAAAAAAAATCTAGATCGATCTTTTTCTGCTAAGAAAGTCATATTTTCAGTATGTTATTGGTTCAAAGCCATTACAAAAAACTCTTAAATAAACTTCCAGCATGTTTTAGGCCCTTTAATTTTAAAGTGTGTGTGTGGCTTAAAATTATACCTTCTGTTACAAAACACAGCTGTAAAACTTTTTTTTTTTTTAATATTTATTTATTTGACAGATCACACCTAGGCAGAGAGAGGGCGGGAAGCAGGCTCCCTGCTGAGCAGAAAGCCCGGATGCAAGGCTCGATCCCAGGATCCTGAGATCATGACCAGAGCTGAAGGCAGAGGCTTAACCCTCTTAGCCACCCAGGCGCCCTGACTGTAAAACTTTTTAAGACCTCATGTCAAAACAAAACTCTAATCCAGAAAAACACCCCCAAAACTCTTGTGGTTCTATCAAGAACCTAGGCCATGAAAATAGAAAATAGATGAAATTCACAAAATTTAAGAATGACAGATGTAAGTTAAGCCTTCAGTCATCATTAAGCCTTCCCTCCCCCTCCCAGAAACTGAAGGTAGTACAAGGTATTACAAGGGTATGTAATAGAACATGACACCAAGTAAGCTTAGAGAAAGAAGATAGCAAGGATAGAAAGAGCAGAGCCTGGCCTAAGGGTGAATTCTAGAATGCAAATGCCCAGAGCCAGAACAAGTTGGCAACTCATTCACCTCTGGTTGCTTCTGATTCTGCACAGCCAGGATGGAATCAGGGGCTCTGTTCTTCCTTAAAATCCTCCAGGTGATTTGGTGGATAGTGAGAACCACTTCTCTAAACGGCCAATGTTCACAAAAATAAAATAGAAAAATAGTTAATCTGGAATCACATCAAAGGCTCAGGGGAAAAAAAGATTTTTGGTTCCAAGATCAAATTTTATCAAAAGTACTCAGCACCTGGATCATCTTGTCTTCTATATTACATACAGGATATAACATCCTAGATAGCATCCTTGTAAAAACTGCATGTAAGTTTCATGGGTTTTTTTTTTTCCTTACAAGCATATTGGATGAGCAAAGACAGCATACCAAATCACAATAGTAAAAATATGTGTTTATTTTGCATATACAATAGTTCTTAGACCCTGTAAACATTCAACATTATCTACTCCATTTAAACACTGCTTTTAAAAAGCTGTCGACCCCATTCTGATTTTCCTAAAAGCCTGTTGCTAAAATCCTTGATTCTAATGACAGATATGGGCTGGACAAGAAACAAGTCTATTTCTCCAAGTTATAAACTGGCCTTGATCTGTTCGGTCTGCTTTAGTGTCTTCCCTAAATTGCTGTCATCATTCAACAGCAGTGGTATGTTGCCTCGCTAGCTGTCAAAGTGGACTGCATCCCCAAACGGGTATCTGTAATGAAAGAATACAAAGATGAAATTCTTAGTTTTTTACAGATCCATTTTTGGATTGATAAAAAGCAGTCAGGACTTGAAACAGCATTAACTCCACTATCATAGTTAAAGGTCTGTCACCTGAGGCATTCACTGCTCTTCAGAATCCAGTCACAGCTCTGACAACAACCACCCTAGGCACATATTTCCCCCACCCCCAGCACATATTTACCAGTTAGTGTGAACAGGTCTGGCCCTCAGGGAAGACAATATGCATCGATGTTCATTCACAAAGCCACTCAGAACTGCAGGCACCCCTGCGTTAGTTCCTTTGTTCTAAACCTACTGTGTTGTGAATTTTTATATAAAATCCTGCTGTGTTTTCTGCAAAGAACTATTACCTTTCTGATGAATTACTAAAGATGTTTGCAATATTAAACTAGAAAATAATATTAACAATAAATTTTACATCCTCTTGCTGAGGTAGTTTTTTAAAATCTTAATTGACAATGGCATTTTTTTATACTTAACCAGGAACATACAGAAATTATGCTGTTTAGCAAAAACAATGTACTTGACCAAGGTGTAAAGTATGTATTTGGTGGGGAAACAGTAAAGCTATTCTCCAGCTACTGACTATGTCAAACCACGATCACCAATTTAACAAGCTGTGCTAACTAAAGTCTCCTGGCCATCTTCAGTTCTGTCTTAACTGAGGGTAAAGAGGGGCAGCAAGAAAGCGGGCCCAGTGAGCACCGAAGAGTTGAGCAATGGAGGCACCACTTGCAACGACGAAGCCATGATGAGCTGGGGCAGCCTCCGCAGAGACAAGGGAACGCAGACTCCATAACTGCATTAAGACACTGAAGTGCATGAAGAGGGTAAAGCTGATGACAGCGGACTGTCCTTACAATGGTTTCTGAGTACCTGCCACTTTCAGAAACATACCGAATCCATGCACAACTCACAAATTATTAACTGAAGTAGGTAGTACAGGACAGCCACTAGGCAACACACACATTAGCTAGTTGGTGCCTATATATGCGTGTGAACCATAAAACTTATTTTTCATTGTTCCCTGATTCAAACTGGCCTCTTTAATTATTTGAAATCAGTGATGCTTGCCATACGTTCATCTAGGAGATCCTGTTCCAAAATTAACACCCCAAAGTCCCCCAGGAAGCACCAATATGAAAATGAAATTATGCAAAAGATAAAATTAAACAGAAATACATGTATATTCATTAGTTCTGATGGTGAATAAAAATATTAATGTTTAAGTTGGCACCTGTGGAGTAGTAAATGTCAGAATATTTGTAGAGAAGAGCGAATAGTTGTGAAGAGTATACTTTACAAAAACCAATGACGACCTCCAAGTGGTGGGCCAAGTCTGTGCTCCTCTAGCCACATGGGCCAGTATCCAGATCCTTTCCACAGCTGGCTGGGCAGGACACACTGCCTTCCTCTGGGCTGCCTCTGGCATCAGTCCTGAGCTGGGCCTTTTCCTCTGCAGGTGAACCTTCCACCTTCTCTGATGTGTCTGGGCCAGAGACAGGCCTAGTAGACGGGCTGCTTTCAGTACTGCTTTCTGGTGGTGTGCTTTCTCCCTGGATTCCACCAAATTCTTTGAGCTTTGTATCCAAAACAGGTAATTTATGCTGTAGAGAATGACATTTTAATTGTTTAATTACGGTAATGTGAAGATTCAGTCACCAAACGTTTAAGTTTCTGTGTAAATCTGTATCAAACTCTCAACTGTTTCAAATCCCAGCTCCAGTGCTGTGCTGTAATTATGTCAATGTTTGTAATCCTCACAGAACCCTGCACAGAGGAGTGGGGGCGCTTAGGATAGCCAGGTGGTCTAGTGACCCAACTTTAGGACAGCAAGAGGACTGGTGACCAGTACTGCTGACTCCTCTTGCCTGGTGAGAGTAATTCATCTTTACTGATCCTGTATTAGGTTCCAGGTACTGGGGATACAGCAGGAACAAAACAAAATCCCTTGCCCTCACTGGAACTTAGGTTTAGCTTGGAGAGACAATCAAGCAACAAACTAACAAAGTACCAAGCTGGGGTCAGAGTGCTGTTTAAATTAGGTGGTCTGAAAGGTGATACAGAAGTAAAGGCTTAAAGAAATGAACATTTTAGCATTCTAGACAGGGAGCAACAAGTAAAGAGGTTCTAATTCATGGAATTGTGAAGAGGCCCTTGTGGCTGAAGGAGACAATAGTAGGAGGAGAAGAAATCGATAGTAGGAGGAGAAGAAATCCATGTACTAATGGAGGGGGACTATGGGCAGATCCAAGAAGCTCCTGCCACTGAGATAACTAGCTTTCCCTTTAAGTGAGATGAACAGTCCCCGGAGGATTTGGAATGAGTGGTGCACTGCCATTAACTATTAAAGCTAAAAGGCACATCGGAAAAAAATTTAGATGTATCCAAGTATGTTTCCTCTTACAAGAAACTACAATGGAAGAGATTCTAATTTTCTAGATTCAACTGTGCTCACAATTGTTTCTCAAAGGTTTATAGTAATAACTTAAGACACATCATAAATTCCATTCTCAAACAGAAATGCAAGTCTCCCTTTAAACGGCCAATAATGTAGAAAAAACACCTCAGCATTCTGCGGGTAGAAAGGAGAGAGTCTAGTCAATGATACCAAGGATTTGGGAAAGCAGGGTGTGTGACCCCTCCCCGCCCAGTCTCCCACCCAGCTGAGCCTTCAGGACTCTCCTGCAGGATCCCCGGGGCTCCAGGCCTTCAGTGAGGACTTCACTCTCAGCTCTTCAAAGGGCAGAAATCTCAGTCACGATTAGTTAGTTTCCTATGAATTAGCACCTGTTCTAACTACTGTTTAATAGTATTTAACATACCCAGGGGAATTCTACCAAACATTTAAAGAAGAATTAATTCCTATTTTCCTGAAACTGTTCCAAAAAATAGAAATGGAAGGAAAACTTCCAAACTCATTTTATGAGGCCAGCATCACCTTGATCCCAAAACCAGACAAGGATCCCATCAAAAAAAACAATTACAGACCAACATCCTTGATGAACACAGACGCGAAAATTCTCGCCAAAATACTAGCCAACAGGATTCAACAGTACATTAAAAGGATTATCCACCACGACCAAGTGGGATTTATTCCAGGGCTGCAAGGTTGGTTCAACATCCACAAATCAATCAATGTGATACAACACATTAATAAAAGAAAGAACAAGAACCACATGATACTCTCAATAGATGCTGAAAAAGCATTTGACAAAGTACAGCATCCCTTCCTGATCAAAA